>JAPFRF010000020.1:5180000-5205000 GCA_029282475.1 Phrynocephalus forsythii | reverse complement strand
GATAGAGGGATAGATAGGAGGAGAGGGGAGGGGGAGATAGGGGAGGGAGGGGATAGGGGGAGGGAGGGGAGGGGAAATAGGGGAGGGAGGGGAGGGGGAGATAGGGGGGGAATAGGGAGGGATGGGATGGGGGGGGATAGGGGAGGGAGGGGAGAGGGAGGGGGGGGAGGGGATAGGGGAGATTGGGGGAAATAGGGGAGGGAGGGGATAGGGGAGATAGGGAGGGAAATAGGGGGGGGAGGGGGGATAGGGGAGGGAGGGGATAGGGGGATAGGGGAGGGAGGGGAGGGGGGGATAGGGGGGAGGGAGGGGGAGGGGAGGGGAGAGAGGGGGGGAGGGGGGGAGGGGGGGGGGGGAGGGGAGGGGAGGGAGGGGGGAGGGAGGGGATAGGGGGAGATAGGGGGGGGGAGGGGAGGGGGAGGGGGATAGGGGAGATAGGGGAGGGGAAATAGGGGGGGGGGATAGGGAGGAGGGTGGGGAGATAGGGGAGGGATGGGAGGGCATGAGGGGGAGGGGATAGGGGGGGGGGAGGGAGGGAGAGGGGAAAGGGGAGGGAGGGGAGATAGGGGGTGGGAGGGGATAGGGAGGGGGAGATCTCCCCCCCTCCCTCCCCTATCCTCCTCCCTATCCCCTCTCCCCCTCCTCCCCCCCCCTCCCCATCCCCTCCCCCTCCCCTATCTCCCTCCCCCTCCCCTATCCCCCCTCCCCTATCCCCCCTCTCTCCCTATCTCCTCCCTCCCCTATCTCCCCTATCCCCCCCCCCTATCCCCCCCCTCCCCCTCCCCTCCCCTCCCCTATCCCCTCCCCTCCCCTCCCCTCCCCCTATCTCCTCCCCCCCTCCCCCTCCCCTCCTCCCCCTCCCCTATCCCCTCCCTCCCCTCCTCCCCCCTCCCCTCCCCTCCCCTATTCCCTCCCTCCCCCCATATCCCCCCATCCCCTCCCTCCCCCTTTCCCCTCCCCTATCTCCCCTATCCCTCCCTCCCCTATTTCCCCCTCCCTATCTCCCCTATCTCCCTCCCCTCTCCCCTCTCCCTCCCTCCCCTCCCTCCCCAATCCCCTCCCCTCCCCCTCTATCCCCTCCCCTCCCCTCTCCCTATCTATCCCCTCCCTCCCCTATCTATCCCTATCTATCCCTCCCCCTATCTCCCCTATCTCCTCCCTATCTATCTATCCTCCCCCTATCTCCCCATCTCCCCTATCCCTCCCCCTATTTCCCCTATCCCCATCTATCTATCTATCTCCCCTATATCCCCTATCTCCCCCTCTATCTCCCTATCTATCTATCTATCTATCTATCTATCTATCTATCTATCTATCTATCTATCTATCTATCTATCTATCTATCTATCTATCTATCTATCTATCTATCTATCTATCTATCTATCTATCTATCTATCTCTATCTATCTATCTATCCCACACTTCCCCTCTATCTATCTATCTATCTATCTATCTATCTATCTATCTATCTATCTATCTATCTATCTATCTATCTATCTATCTATCTATCTATCTATCCTCACATCTTCTATCTATCTATCTATCTATCTATCTATCTATCTATCTATCTATCTATCTATCTATCTATCTATCCCCACTTCCCCTCTATCTATCTATCTATCTATCTATCTATCTATCTATCTATCTATCTATCTATCTATCTATCTATCTATCTATCTATCTATCTATCTATCTATCTATCTATCTATCTATCTATCTATCTATTTCCCCTCTCCCCCTCTATCTATCTATCTATCTATCTATCTATCTATCTATCTATCTATCTATCTATCTATCCCCACTTCCCTCTATCTATCTATCTATCTATCTATCTATCTATCTATCTATCTATCTATCTATCTATCTATCTATCTATCTATCTATCTATCTATCTATCCCGCACTTCCCCTCTATCTATCTATCTATCTATCTATCTATCTATCTATCTATCTATCTATCTATCTATCTATCTATCTATCTATCTATCTATCTATCTATCTATCTACCCTCTATCTATCTATCTATCTATCTATCTATCTACTTATCTATCTATCTATCTATCTATCTATCTATCTATCTATCTATCTATCTATCTGTCTGTCTGTCTATCTATCTATCTATCTATCTATCTATCTATCTATCTATCTATCTATCTATCTATCTATCTATCTATCTATCTATCTATCTATCTATCCCGCACTTCTATCTATCTATCTATCTATCTATCTATCTATCTATCTATCTATCTATCTATCTATCTATCTATCTATCTATCCCCCACTTCCCCTCTATCTATCTATCTATCTATCTATCTATCTATCTATCTATCTATCTATCTATCTATCTATCTATCTATCTGTCTGTCTGTCTGTCTGTCTGTCTGTCTGTCTATCTATCTATCTATCTATCTATCTATTTCCCCTCTCCCCCTCTATCTATCTATCTATCTATCTATCTATCTATCTATCTATCTATCTATCTATCTATCTATCTATCTATCTATCTATCTATCTATCTATCTATCTATCTATCTATCTATCTATCTATCTATCTATCTATCTATCTATCTATCTATCTATCTATCTATCTATCTATCTATCTATCTATCTATCTATCTATCTATCTATCTATCTATCTATCTATCTAGCCTCTGTTGATCCCACTTGAAACTCTGATCTAATAAAAAAATGATACCCAAGAAAAGGAGCCTATGCAATCCTAAGGAAGCCACTATGAAAAACAAGGCGAGACCTGCTGGGCTCTCCCTTTCCCTTTTTGGCTGAGAGCCACCTTAATCAGCCCCAATTGTAGTGGTTCCCAACCTTGGGTCCCCAGCTGTTCTTGGACTACAACTCCCAGAAATCCTGGTCATCAGAGTTGGTGGTACGTTGTGCTGGGGAACCAAAGTTGGGGACCACTGCCCTCTTAGGGCAGATGTCAACCAGGCTTCAGCTCGGCTCTGAAGCACTCCTTACCTTTCTTGTCCTTTTTCTTTCTCCTGGTCGGCGTGATGATGGGAGAAGACCCCCCTGCCCCTTTCCCAAATCCCCCCCTCTCTGCCAATAGAGAAGGCAAAATAAAATAAAGGGAGGAAGAAGTGGTGAAAGCAAGCGAGGGCAGCATTGGCCACGGAGCTCTCTTTTTTTTTTTTTCCTCCAAGACACCCTCTCCGGAGAGTCTTGCGAAAGTCGGTCAGAAGCGGTGCGTGCGTGAAACGGAGCGTCCCGAGACGAACTCTCACCTGGGCGGAGTACTTGGCTCGCAGCCGGCCGGCCTCGCAACCTTTGTCGCACACCCGGACCTGTCGAGCTTGCTCGAGTTCCCGCTTGAGTCTGATCCGCGACTCGTTGGCCTCCTTCATCTTCTTCTCGTTCTCCGCCCGGAGGCGCTCGATCTCCTTCCGCAGGTTGCGCTTGGCCTCCGTCGCCTCCCGCAGCTTCTCTTTCTTGGCCACGCGAAGGAACTCCAACTCCTGTGAACAAAATGGCGGCCTTGAACACGACGGATGCTTAACCAAAGGCACTGGATGGGGGAAACACCTCTGTCACTAGTTTTGTCAACAGACCGGACTTTTCCGGGAGTGGCCAACGGACGGGAAATGTTTTAAGACAGGCAGGTCCAAACTTCAGCCCTCCTGATGATTTGGACCACAGCTCCCAGAATTCTAAGCCTAGACTGCCAATGGCAAAGGACGGTGGGAGTTGTGGTCCAAAGACATCTGGAGGGGAAAAAGTTTGGACGTGACTGTTTTAAGAGCCTAAGCACGACAACCAATTCAGTTCTGGAGGAGTAGGAATAATAATAAAAAACGTCACCTGGAAGTTGAGCCTTGGAAACTAGCCTTCTTTACTTGAGATATCGAAACATTTTGCGGCTCATCCAAACAGCATTGTCAGGCTGACGGAAGCTGTTTGGGTGAGCCGCGAAACGTTTCCGTCACTTAAGTAAAGACGTCCAGTGGCCAAGACTCAACTTCCAGATAAACTCACCTGGATGAATGAGAATCTTCACAGAAATAAAGATTTCTCAAGAGGTCTGGCTGGTGGAGGGAAGCACTGTTGTTTTGTATTTTGTATCTTTGTTTTAGTTTGTCATTTGTTGTGTTTTATAAAAAAAATACAATAAAAATAAGGGGGAAAAGAAAATGTTTTAAGTCTTGTGTACTGCAGCTATAACTCTGCTCATGATCTATCTATCTATCTATCTATCTATCTATCTATCTATCTATCTATCTATCTATCTATCTATCTATCTATCTATCTATCTATCTATCTATCTCTTACCGATGGTGATATTTTGCCCACCCAAACCATCTCTAACAGTTATAATGTTATCTGGAAGTTGAGTCATGGTAGCTGGAGTCCAGGGGGTATTTTAAGCACTATGGGTGGTATCTAAAAAGAACACTTGCTTCGTTTTAAGTTCATAACACTCTGCCTCCATCTCCCAAGAGCTGGATAAACTGGATTGAGCTCTCTCCCTCCCTGTTTTCTGGAATAAAAAGCCTTCAAATAAACAAATTTCACTTTGGTGTCGGGGGAGTATACTTAACATAAGAACATAAGAAGAGCCCTGCTGGATCAGGCCAAAGGCCCATCTAGTCCAGCTTCCTGTATCTCACAGTGGCCCCACCAGATGCGTTTGGGAGCGCATGAGACTAGATATCTGTCTCCTGATCCCACTCCCCTGCATCTTGCCCTTGAAGTACCCCGGTTTTAAGCCTGGAGATGACACACATCTCCATCATGGTTTGTCACCTGGGATGGACATTTCCTCCAGGAATCTGTCCAATCCCCTTTGGAAGGCATCCAGGCCAGATGCCATCACCACATCCTGTGGCAGGGAGTTCCACAGACTAACAACACGCTGGGGTAAAAAAAAAATTCTTTTGTCTGTTCTTACTCTCCCATCCCTCAGTTTGAGTGGATGTCCCTTAGTTTTGGTATTTTGTGAGAGGGAGAAGCGCCTCCCTCTATCCACTTGACTCATGCCCTGCATTATTTTTCCACCCACAACACAACAACCCGGGTCCCGTTTCCTCTTGGATGGGTTTGAAAGTGTTAAAAAAGGGAGACTGAAGCGGAATTTCTCCTACATCCTTTCCCCTTTCCAGGCGCGAAGCCCGGTCTTTGTTAAGTCAGCCGACGGCACCAAGGGTCATGGGAAATATTCTGTTCCTTTCTCTCTGCTTGGGCAAACCTTGTTTCCTAGCCAAGACATGTTACTTACTTCTGCTTGTGTTTTGTCTCCCAAATGTTACAGCACACATTCTCATTCTCTCTCTCTCTCTCTCTCTCTCTCTCTCTCTCTCTCTCTCTCTCTCTCTCTCTCTCTCTCTCTCTCTCATTTCCCCTTCCCTTCCCAATAACATTTGTGGGAACTAGAACCATTTAAGTGCAAAAATATCCCTCGGTGTCACTGAGGCTCTGTTTGGAAGGCTGGTCACCACTCACTGGATTTCCCCCACCCCTCCTCAGTTGCTTTCTGGTCTGAAAACAACCAGGAATAGATCCGAATTTAGGCAGAGAGAACCAGTAAACTTGGGAGATGCTCCTAACCACCCTTCGTCTCTTTGGGGATTCAGATCTCCCCTCCCTGGAGGGATCCGGTCTTCCATGTCATGTAAACCCTGCAATTTCACACCACGTTGCCGTTTGAGGTTCCAAGGGAATGCAGCCACCCAGGATGGTTTAATCCAGTGGTTCTCCACCGGTGGGTCCCCAGATGATCCTGGACTGCAACTCCCAGAAATCTCTTCCAGCACAGCGAGTGGTGGAGGCTTCTGGGAGTTGCAGTCCAGGAACATCTGGGGACCCACAGGTTGAGAACCACTGGTTTAATCGCTTCCTGCTGGTTCCCCCCCACACACAAGTTTGTTCCTCTCTGCCTCTCTTTTGCCCCTCCCCTCCACCGGCCCCTGGAACTTTCTCGTCCCCAAATGTTTGCCTTCAGACATGAAGGAGTTATCGTGAGGACGAGGCATTGCCAGACTCTCAAGTCGCCTGGTTGAGTTAGCTACAGTGGACCCTACTATAACAAACAGTTTGTATAACATAAAATCTGTACAACATAAAAAATTCCAGAGATAGGGGAAATTTGCTTAACAGAATTGCCTATGGGGCGAATCCATCTCTCTTTTTCTTTCTTTCCTTCTACCTCTCTCTCTTTCCTTCCTTCCTTCCTTCCTTCCTTCCTTCCTTCCTTCCTTCCTTCCTTCCTTCCTTCCTTCCCTCTCTCAAAATACCAGAACTAGGGGACATACACTCAAATTGAGTGCTGGGAGAGTAAGAACTGACAAAAGAAAATATTTTTTCACCCAGCGCGTTGTAAGTCTGTGGAACTCCCTGCCACAGGATGTGGTGATGGCATCTGGCCTGGATGCCTTCAAAAGGGTATTGGACAGATTCCTAGAGGAAAAGTCCATCACGGGTGACAAACCATGATGGAGATGTGTCATCTCTAGGCTTTAAACCAGGGTACTTCAAGGGCCAGATGCAGGGGAGTGGTATCAGGAGACAGAGATCTAATCTCATGCGCTCCCAAACGCATCTGGTGGGGCCGCTGTGAGATCCAGGAAGCTGGACTAGATGGGCCTTTGGCCTGATCCAGCAGGGCTCTTCTTAGGTTCTTATCTTCTTATGTTCTTATGTTCCTTCCCCATATGGACATTAACAGAGGCCAACTTCTGTCTTTTTAGGAGAGGAAGGGAAGGGGCCGCATCCTGACCTGGTGGAGGCTGCGTTTGGCCTGCAAGGCCGCGTTGAGTTTCTCTTCCTGCTTGACTCTCATCTTGACCACCTCGTGGAGGAACTTCTCTTTGGCTTCTTTGGTGTCCAGGCCGCCGTCTAACGCCTGCCGCAGGTGCTCAAGTTCGGCCTCCAAGCCGCTGGCGCTGCTCTGGGGCTCGGCGTGGCCGGCGGCTTCGAAGGCGGCGCTGACCGGGGGCGGCGGGGGCACACTGGGGGAGCTCATGTCCTTGGCCGAGCTGGAGGAGGTGAAGGACGGGGAGGAGAGCGAAGACAAGGAGGAGGTGACTGCGGAGACACAGAAGGAATCCCGTTAGAAAGGCTTCATTTAAAACACACACACACACACACACACACACACACACACACACACACACACACACACACACACACACACACACACACACACACACACACACACACACACACACACACAGACCCGTCTCACGCAGTTTCTTTTAGAACAGGCATGTCCAAACTTCAGCCCTCCTGATGTTTTGGACCACCACTCCCAGAATTCCAAGCCTGTATTTCCAATGCAAAGGACTGTGGGAGTTGTGGCCCAAAACATCTGGAGGGCCGAAGTTTGGACATGCCTGTTCTAATGGGACCAATTTTACAGGATTTTGGATTCATTAGGAGGTCAGCCAGGCGGACCCTCAGACCCCACCTTTGTGTCCATTTCTTAGTCATGGTGGCATGAGAGAAGACTCCTGGGGACTGGCACATCTTTTATATGACAAGACGAGGCATTCTTACATCTGGAATTGATGGCCTCATAGGCCAAATCATAAGAACATAAGAAGAGCCCTGCTGGATCAGGCCAAAGGCCCCTCTAGTCCAGCTTCCTGTATCTCACAGTGGCCCCACCAGATGCATCTGGGAGTGCAAGAGATATCTGTCTCCTGATATACCACTCCCCTGCATCTGGCCCTTCAAGTACCCAGGTTTTAAGTCTGGAGATGACACATCTCCATCATGGTTTGTCACCTGTGATGGACTTTTTCCTCCAGGAATCTGTCCAATCCCCTCTTGAAGGCACCCAGGCCAGATGCTTCCAACTTCACTATTCTATAATTCTATGAATCCAGCCCCGCCGTTGATTTAGCCCAGGCATGTCCAAACCTCGGCCCTCCAGATGTTTTGGACCACAACTCCCACAGTCCTTTGCCACTGGCAATCTAAGCTTAGAATTCTGGGAGTTGTGGTCCAAAACATCTGGAGGACCGAAGTTTGGACATGTCTGATTTAGCCAGTGGGTGCTGTGGTTTTTCATTGATTATCTCCTCTATATTTTAGTTATCATTCTGCATTTGGTCTTCTGGAGTTTCCTCTCTGCCTCGATGGCAGTGAGGAGATCCACCAAACGAGTCGTGCAATTAAGACTTCCTAATATTCTCCCCAGCAGACGACAGTGCTCCCCCCCCCAGGAATGCCAAGTACCCTGCCTCCCCGAAAATAAGACATCCCCCAAAAATAAGGCCTCCCCATAATAAGATAATAAATGTGTTCCGTATTTTTCTTCATGGAAAAATAAGATACCCCCTGAAAATAAGACCTAGCTCATCTTTGGGAGCAAAAATTAACATAAGACACTGTCTTATTTTTAGGGAAACACAGTATAGGAGACAAAAAGAAGACAAGGTCAACTCACACTTACATTCTTCTCGGGTTTCCACTTCGATTTCTGCTTCGGATTCTTTGTCCTCTTCCGGGGCAGGCGGCGGGGCAGGGGCGGGGGCGGCGGGCGGGGGTTCAGGGGCGGCGGGCGCTTCCGGGGCGTGTTTCCTTTTCCTGGGCTGGGGAGGGCTGGCGAGCACCTCACTGCTCCGCGACGCTGCCGTGGCACAAGGGGGTGGCTGACGATCTTTGGCTGAGGCGGGGGCGCGAGGGCGACGTTGGGGGCGACGGCGTTCTCGAAGCTTTTGTAGGAATAGAAACTGCCAAGTTTGCAAGAGACAGAGAGGAGAGGAGCGCGTGAAGGCCACGTCAGCTGCTGTTTTGGGATGTGTGTGTTGGTGGGACGGAAAGTCCACAAAATATTTTTTTTACCCCACCTTTCTCCTTGGGAAAAGGACCCAAGGCGGCCTCCATGCATGCTTTCCTCAAACACATTCATGGGCTCAGGGGCAGGTGGCCTTCCAGAATATTCCCAGAGTGCAACTAAGGCAGGGGTGTCCAAACTTTGGCCCTCCACGTGTTTTTGAGCATAACCCCCAGAATTCCAAGCCTCTAGGGCCGATACCAAAGCACTATGGGAGTTGTGGTCCAAACATCTGGAGGGCCAAAGTTTGGACACCACTGAACGAAGGGCTCTTTGCTGAGAAGGGTCCAGATTTGCAGTTCTGGACTGCAACTCCCAGGATTCCTTGGGAAGGCGTGATGTCCTGGGGGTTTCTGGGGTTTGCAGCCCAGCACCACAAACCTGGGCACCTGTTGTACACAGAAAGGGAGATTAACATTTTCCTGTATTTAACCCCAAAAGTTCTGAGTATAAAACACAACACTCACTCTCCCAACCCTCAGTTTGAGTGGATGTGCCCTAGTTCTGGTATTTTGTGAGAGGGAGAAGAGCATCTCTCTATCCACTTGATTCATGCCCTGCATTATTTTGTACATCTCAATCCTATCCCCCTCAGGTGCCTTTTTTCCAGACTAAAGAGCCCCAAATGTTTTAGCCTTTCCTCATAAGGGAAGTCCCCCTGCCCAGTAATCATTTTAGTCATTCTCTTCTGCACCTTTTCCAGTTCCACTCTGTCGTCTTTTGGGGGGGAGGAAGGGAATTTGGAAGTCGAGTCCTGACAACTGGACTTCTTTTCTTGAGAGATCGAAAAGTTTCGCTACTCATCCAAGCAGCGAAAACATTTCGATCTCTCAAGAAAAGAAGTCCAGCTGCCATGACTCAACTTCCACATAAATGCACCTGGTTAACTGAGGGCCTTTTTACAAGACCCCTAAGATCCGCTGGCCACTTAAATTCGGACCAGAGATCTTAGGGGTTCATCGCTCTTCCTCTCTCCCCACCCCCCTCCGCACTTCCTGGTTGCTGGCTGCGTGAGGGAGGGAGAAAAAGAGAAAGCAAAGACTGCCGGTTTACCTCCGTTTTGTTCCGGGCAGCATTCAGATCTCTTAAAGGGGCGGGGCGCAAAAAAAGAACAAACAGAAGCCAGGAGAGCCCCGCACTCACTATCCTTACACCGGATCAAATATTTGTCACCTCCAAAAAGCAGGTATCTGAAAGCTGCGCTGGGACGCGCTAAAGTGGGCGGGATCGCACTTAATTTCCTCTTAACTCCGGAGCTGGTGGGTAAACATTTTTAATCTCCGGAGCTGGGAGCCATTTGCCCCGGAGTTTAGGGGTTGTGTATAAATGCCCCAAGACACTTCCCCAACACAGGAAGGGAATGTAATGGGCAACTAAATCAACACATCCATAAAATGCCCACCCTCTAATTAAAACCAACAATGCTTTGGGGTTGTGTCACCTCCAATCTCACCTGTCTCTGATCAAAGCAGGGATGTGATTCGAGAGGTCCTTCTCGTTGGCCGAAACGGCGGGGGACCAGGGTCGGAAGGCGGAGAGGCGCTGCCGTGGGTGTACGCAGCCAATATTCTGTAATGGAAAAACAGATAGATTATCTATATATAAATTGATTCACCACTTTCTTTCTTTCTTTCTCTCTCTCTCTCTCTTAGCCATGGTGATATTTTGCCCACCCAAACTATCTCTAACAGGTATAATGTTATCTGGAAGTTGAGTCATAGTAACTGGAGTTCTTTTCTTGTGATATCAAAATGAATCTTCACAGACAATAGTTATAATCATTATAAATTTTATTGTGGTGTGATTCAATGTATGCTTGCTTTACTTTGTGACTAATTTGTGTGTCTTGTAATTGTTGCTGTTGATTTGTCTTTTGTTGTAAGCCACGCAGGGTGACCTTGCTATCAGATGGGCGGTATAGAAGTCCAATAAATATACAAACATAAGAATGTGAGCTTTTGCAGACAACGTGAGTGAGTGGACTTGTTCTAAGGAAAACTCACATTAAAATATAGCAGTTAACCTGAAAGGGGCAACAATGTTTTTGTTTTTTTTTGTCTTCTTTCTTTCTTTTGTTTCTATTGCCTTGATACACTTTGCTCACATTATGGTTTTGGAATCAGTTTGCTTACATTTGTTGATACTCTTGGGATGATTTGGTTTTAGATAATGTTTCTAAGTTGCCACAATGCTCTCTCTTTTTAGTAGGTAGGAAGGAAGGAAGGAAGGAAGGAAGGAAGGAAGGAAGGAAGGAAGAGAAAGGAAGGAAGGAAGGAAGGAGGAAGGAAGGAATGAAGAGAAAGGAAGGAGGAAGGAAGGAAGGGAAAGGAAGGAAGGAAGGAAGGAAGGAGGGAGGGAAGGAAGGAAGGAAGGAAGGAAGGAAGGAAGGAAGGAAAGAAAGAAAGAAAGAAAGAAAGAAATGTGGTTTCTTTCCATCATTTGGTACAGACTGAATTTGTTTGCTCTCAGCTTTTCCCGTGAAGACTTTTAAATCCTATTTCCTGCCTTGTGGACATAGGAAGCTCTCTCTCTCTTTCTCTCTCTCTCTTAGCCGTTTGTCCAGCCCAGTATTATCTATGATCTATCAGCCTCCTGGGATCTCCACACAAGGAGAGGTGTTTATCATTGGATCCTTTTGCTGCTGCTAATTCCAGGGGATGAACTCGGGCCTGCAAAGCCGGAACAGTCAAGACACTGAGCTACTGCCTGCCCCCCCCCCAAAAAAAAACTCACCTTGCTGGAGGTTGTTGACAAGGAGCGCAACCAACTCGACTGCTTCTCTTTGTCGCCAAAGAGAGGAGACTGCAAGGAGTCGTCCGTTTTCGGTTTCTTCGGGACAGGCGGATCAGATGGGACCTAATAATAGAGAAAAGAGCAAGGGTTGGTGTTGCACTTTTTAAAGGTGATTTCCATTGCATTGGCAAATGTCACATGTAAGCGGAAACGGATGCCATTCACGACAATAAGATACGCCCCCCCCCCGGATCCATGAACGGAATAGCTGCATGAAATGGGCCTTCTCCTTACAGAGTTAGGAAACAAAAGTAGCAGACCGCCAAAGGAATCTGTTAGAAGAAACATCCGAAAAGGCGCAAGACGTAGTATTTTAGACGGCAGGTTTAATCCCGGCTGCAGAGACGCGATCTAATCATTAAGGTCAACCCTTGGGTCAACCAACACCCAAGACCTTGAAAAGCTTCCTCAGGCAAGATGATGCCTCAAAGTAGGGCACGGATCGCAAAGTCTCTGCAATCTGTGGCACGGAGCAGTCCTGAAACACCGTGGTAGGGGGTGGGCGGTGGAGGAGCTGTGCCGATTTAATTAGATTAGCCTCAGCTAATCCACTCAACAGATTGCCTTTGTGTTCTTCCAAAAATGGCCACCGCTGGGCTATATTTAAGACAGGCTGAAGCGCCAGGTAGAGACCCGAGAGCGTCTTGTGGGTGAATGTCAGAAAGGAAGACAGAACCGGTGACACTCTGGGGAAGGGCCAAACACCCTCCATCAACCAATTTGAGCCGCCCATCTCTGGATGAAGTCCACGGAGCGTGCATGGGCTTTGCCTGGCACCGGCCCATTGATATCAACAGGCGTTCTCTCCTGGATGGGACTAAAACTGGATTTTTGTCCCGTCCCTGTTAGAGGCGGGGTGGACAAGTTTGAGTAGACAGACACGTGCCAGATCAGGATTTGAGGAACCAGGTGTCCAGTCCCCGTACGCAAGCCACACGCGGCTCCAACAAAGACACAAAACAAACGAACACCATCCCTTCCACAGGACACTGTTGATTCAGAAGCAGCTTAACAGCCCTTTAAAAAACAACACCCTAACTTTCTTTAGGGTGTGTTGTCAAAGAGAGGCGAGCGTCTGACGCAGTAAGGCCCGGTCGGGTCCGTTTCCTTAAAAACGAGGGAGGCAAAACTTTCTATGACGGTCTAATACTGTTCCTTGCCACAATAAACACTGGAAGTTTTACAAAGAATCCTGTTATGTAACCTGGACAGGAAGAGTTCGTTGAAAACAACAACCCCGACAAACCGTTTTTGCAATTAAGCAATGAAGGAGAGGGAGGGAATTCTAACCCCTGTAGGTCGTATCCATTCTTCCTAAGAGCGATAAATGCCCAGTTTTTATATATTTGGGTTAGCTTGGATGTTTTCCGTCCAAGAGAGGCTGCCCGCGTGACAAGGAACGCATTCAGAGGATCAGTCGGTCCCCGAACCCTGGAACGCGCGGCTTGGATCCTAATTAAATGGAAATTTGTAGTATTTTCCAAAAAACGGTGTATCCCCATCCACGTATTCCTCCAGAGACTAGTTGTAAAAAGCCCTTTCAAAAGGGGTGTGCATGCAGGGAAGAGACCCAAGTATTAGAATATGCCTATTGATCTCAATAATTGTTTTGTTCTTCTTTGTTCTATTTGTTTTTAATGATTTGCTGTTGTTTGTGATATGTTGTGTGATGCCTTGAACATTAGAAGAAGTCAGGGTAGATATCTAATAAATACAAATACAGTAGTAATATTTAAAAAAAAAGAATATGCCTATTAAAATACAAAACCTTCTGAAAAACACCCCCGAGAAAGTTCAGCAACCAACAACAACAAGAAAACCCTCGATAATCCAACCATTTGCACACAGACACACAATCCCTGCGTGTCTCCCCACTCCCGTCCCAACCGATCGGCTGCTGCCTTTCCTCATTGCATGTCGAAAGGTAAGTTGTCCCCCCCACCCACCCCAAAGCCAAGTGGTTCTGAATTGGAAAGATTATTTCAGACGAGAACAGGGTAGACTTTGTTATTCTGTTTGCCGCGGTTGTTAAGCCGATGACTTCACTCCCGGGCTGCAGCTGCAGCGGCTTCTGGTGGCCATCGGCCAAGGGCTGCTCCACCTTTTCCAAAAGCTGGTCTCGCTCTGCCCGTAAATCACCCGCATGCATAAGCCAGTCCTTTGGGAGGGGGGGGCTGCCTGGAAGGTTCCCCTGCCTGCCTGCCTGCCTGCCTGCCTGCCCGCCCCCACCTCTCTTAGCGCGGCTCATCCGAAACGGACTGGTTCCGAACTGGTCGTGCCGGGGCTTGCCGAACGCCAGGTTGGCAACGGCAGCCAGGATTAGCCAGGACTCTTGGGTCCATGGGGTGGGTGGGGGGGGTGGGTTTCGAATGACCTCATGGTAATAATTCCGAGTATATACACAGTCCCCTCTCGGTTCTCCCCTCCCCTCCGACCCCCCAAAAATAAGATACGGAGTTCATTTCCAGACTGGGGTTGGGGGTGGCTTCGCCAGACTTTCCAGAGAAAGGGCTGGGAAAGTTACTTCTCCAAACACTTGCAAAAACTGCTCTTGCCAGCGGAAGAAAAGTAACTTTTTCCAGGCTCACCCACATGGGCACGGAGGGAATCCGAAACAGCAAGGCAGAGGTATCCTAAAGAACATAACATAAGGAGAGTCCTGCTGGATCAGGCCAAAGGCCCATCTAGTCCAGCTTCCTGTATCTCACAGTGGCCCCACCAGATGCACCTGGGAGTGCACGAGACTAGATCTCTGTCTCCTGACCCCACTCCCCTGCATCTGGCCCTTGAAGTCTTCTGGTTTTAAGCCTGGAGATGACACGTCTCCATCATGGTTTGTCACCTGTGATGGACTTTTCCAGAAATCTCTGTCCAATCCCCTTTGGAAAGCATCCAGGCCAGATGCCACCACCACCTCTTGTGGCAGGGGGTTCCACAGACTAACAATGTGCTGGGTGAAAAAAATAATATTTTCTTTTGTCTGTTCTCACTCTCCCAACCCACAGTTTGAGCGGATGTCCCCTAGCTTTGGCATTTCATCTTTGACACTCAAAGCCCCATAAGCCATCTTGCTAGAGGACTAGTTTCCCCTCCAGGGGTCTCCAGGCGTTATTGGACTCAAACTCCCAGAAGCCTTTGACACTAGCTCTTCTGGCCTAGGGTTTCTGGGAATCTGAGTCCAAGAACATCTGGGGACCCACGGTTGGAACGCACTGACGACCGAGGGTCATTTCCAACTCCATAGTGAGTCTTTTAGCACAACGCAGGAGGAGCCCTGGTGAAGGGCAAACTACAGGAAAAGCGATTCTATTTGAACATCAGGAAGAACTTCATGACGGTTAGAGCTGTTCGGCAGTGGAAGATGCTGCCCCAAAGGAGGGTGGTGGAGTCTCCCTCTTTAGAGGTTTTCAAGCAGAGGCTGGATGGCCATCTGTTGAAAATATTGTGATGGGGATTCCTGCATGGCAGGAGGTTGGATTAGATGGCCCTTGAGGTCTCTATGCTGCCCCAAACACAAGATGGGATCTGAAGGTGGAAGGGAGGGAGAACACCTTTTGAGCCCAAATTAAGAACAGCTACAACTGGGATGTCCCTCCAGATGGACCACAACACCTTGCATGCCAAGCCTGTATTGTCAATGACAAAGGACTGTGGGAGTTGTGGTCTAAAACATCTGAAATGCTGACTGAGCTACAATCTCCAGATCTGCACTTGTAATCTTCTCAACTTAATTGGGGGGGGGGACTTTTGGGGGGGGGAAGCTGGGGGGAGAGGAAGAAGGGGGTGCTGGTCCTTATTTTATTGGTTTTTATTTATCGATGAGATGAATGCACAGTTGCATCCAGCAACAAGGCCACTCTGGGCGGTTTGGAAAGGGAGAATGGAAGGGAAAAAGAGAAAAAGGTTCCCTTTTGCTGTTGGAAGTTAATGCCAGGGCAAAAGGGAGTTGGTGGTGGAAGGGAAAGGAGCCGAAAAACAGTGACAGCATCTGAATGATATTTGGCAAGTGCAAACAGAACCCGGCCCCGTTCGTCGGAGGAGACGCCAAGTTACGGTAGGGAGGAGACCCAAAAATGTGAGGCACACCAGCAGGTGCTTCAGCTCAAGAGAGGGGGGGAGGGAGGGAGGGGGGAGAGATTGCTTCCTTCTGTCTAGTTCTTTAAACATTTCAGGCAAAAATTAAAGAAAAACAAAACAAAACAAAAGACACAAACATGTGGCACCTTAAAGACTAACTTTCGTATTTTAATGTGACGTTTCGTGCACATGTGCACTTCTTCAGACATATAGCAGCATATAGATTATAGCATATAGATCATGTTCTTTAAACATAACCCCTCTTTTTTTCTCCTCCACCTTCGCTGGTGATCTGCAGAAAGAGCCTTGTGTAGGGAAAAAGATCGGGAGGTTCTTCGGTGGTGCTGGGGGAAGGCTCTGAAAGAGCCTAAAAGCAGACACAAACCCTACGAGAGAAACAGCTGGTCACCAAGTTAAATAAATAAATAAATCTGGATGTCTTTTGATGACAGCGGCAGCCCGGAGATGAGACGCAGAAAACTTCCCTTCTCGAATCACAAAACAAGACCATCAAGTCCAACCCTACGTGCTGTTTGACAATCCAAACGGGAGCAGACCTGACCTGGTGGTGGCCCCGTGTTTGCTCTTGAATCCCCTCGAACCCTGGAGCGTTCGCCACCTCCCGGGGGGGGGCGGGGGGGGTCATTGCTTCCATCGTCATACTGCTCTAACAGTTACGTTTTCCTGATGTTCAGCCCAAACCGGCCCTCTTGGAGTTGGAACCGGTTGTTGCTCTGTTGCTTGTGAACGCAGCTGGTTTTGGATTAAAGCACAACTGCCCGCCATCACAGAAAGAAAACATAACTGCTAGAGAAGTACGACGACAGTAGCAATGACCACCGGGAGGTGGCAATCCCAGTTTCTGGTGGCCTTTTTGCAAGGTTTTCTAAGCCTAGCATCACAGGCACAGAAATTGACCACAGGGGGTAAAATTAGATCTGGGTTCGGCACTTATGCCTTTCAACACATTCATGTCCTTTCTCTCTGCCGTGGCTTTACTTGTATCATCATGCCCACACCACTCCGCCTAATCTTCTCTAAGATTATAATCTGATGTGCCAGCTAGCTGTTTCTTGTTTCTTGTTTGCTTTTCATAAAGTACCTGTCGCTGCTTACAGTCTAGTAGAGGTTGTAAAAACACCTTTAACCCGCCTGACCCACGGCCCCTCTTCCGTGGGATGTTATGTTATTTTCAGCATTTAAAAAAAAAAAAGACTGCCAAGAGGTTGACCCTATGATTTTGAAACGACACTCCTTCCCCACAAGAACTGGACGCGCAGCCTTGAAGAAGACGATTTATCCTTGAAAGCTCACTGTTTGCTTGTTTTGTTTGTTTTGCATTCTTAATGGGTGAATAAAGGTATTGTTTGTTCTTGCAATGCTTAATAGGTGAATAAAGGTATTGCTTGTTGTTGCAATCTGTATAGTCTTAGGAGACTATCTTGACCTCAAGTAAATATGAGAGGCGATCCATCTCAAGAGACAAGGCCTCTGGTCACCTTCGACTTAAGCTCATTACGCTTAAGGCTCCTCCTCCGCCAGAGAACACAGATCAACTCTACCGACAAATTGCGCTTATGTAACGATGGGTGGCCCGGCAAATTAGCTGT
This sequence comes from Phrynocephalus forsythii, assembly GCA_029282475.1. NCBI lineage: Eukaryota > Metazoa > Chordata > Lepidosauria > Squamata > Agamidae > Phrynocephalus > Phrynocephalus forsythii. The sequence continues at coordinate 5,187,731 of JAPFRF010000020.1, read as the reverse complement.
CTGTGGAGGCTGACCCTGTGAGAAGCCAGTATTTCACCTCGACGGCTCTTCCACCCGGGTAACAATAAATAGCGACAAAGCAAGCGAGATGGTTAGCAGGGGATTAGTCTGTGGGGTTTACCTGGGGTGGAACGTACAAGAAAGAAACGTGAGCATCTAAATATTTTGCAAAAGGGTGAAGTGTTCAATTCTCTGCATTTGCTTTTTCACATTGCGGTATGACTTCTACCATAACTTCTTCCCTTCAAGAGTATTTTCTCTCTTCTTTCTCCTGTTTCTTTTGAAATTTGGTTGCTTTCAATGTCGACTCCATGTTGGGAGAACAAAGGCTGCTTTTACTTAGCTTTAAGGGACATCCACTCAAATTGGGGCCTGGGAGAGTAAGAACAGACAAAGGAAATTTTTTTTTCACCCAGCACATTGTTAAGTCTGTGGAACTCCCTGCCACAGGAGGTGGCGATGGCATCTGGCCTGGATGCCTTCCAAAGGGGATTGGACAGATTCCTGGAGGAAAAGTCCATCACAGGTGACAAACCATGATGGAGAGATGTGTCATCTCCAGGCTTAAAACCGGGGTACTTCAAGGGCCAGATGCAGGGGGAGTGGTATCAGGAGACAGAGATCTAGTCTCCGGCGCTCCCAGACGCATCTGGTGGGGCCAATGTGAGAAACAGGAAGCTGGACTAGATGGGCCTTTGGCCTGATCCAGCAGGGCTCTTCTTATGTTCTTATGTTCTTACATAATAAAAAATAAATAATTAGAACGGTGTGCCTTCCAGTCAAACAAGGGTTGAGTTACCAAGTTCAGTAGGCCTGCCATAATAATTGCATCCCGTCAAGTCACTTCCAACTTCTGGTAACCCTTTCTAGGGCTTTTCAAGTAGAGAAGACTCAGAGGTGGTTTCAACGCTCCCCTTCTTCTGGGGGTGCCCTGGGATGGTGCAGCCTGCCCAAGACCACCCAGGCTGGTTCTTCTGGGACGCTGAGCGGGGAACTGAACTCCCAACCTGTCTCCGCAGGCAGAGAACTCTCTCAGTCAACAATCCAACCAGCATGGATATCTGCCTGTGGAGCCGGAGGTTAGGAGAAGAGCCAACCTGGGTAGCCCTGGGCCAGCTGCAGAATGGCCACAGAGGAAAAGACCAAAAATCCATGCCCTGGGTATTCTCTTACCTAACGAAACCTTGGTAAGGATTGCCATAGGACGGACGACCGTGGTGGCACACAATTTTATTTTATGTTGTAAAGGCGCTGTATAAATAAACGAAGGGGCTGGGATGGACGGGGTCCCATCCAGCCATTCTCTAATTGTTGTGAGATGAATCAACAGAATTGAAACAGCTTGAACTTTCCAACTCTCCCACCCCCTCCCCAACAGTTAGATCTCTAAGGAAACCGCACACCCCTCGCAAAAGGGAAGGAGCTGCCATTTCGGCGTCTCTTTCAATACACAGGCCTTTTGTACTCCAAAATGTTATACGTAGTACTCGCAATCTCCCCCCGCGTTCCATTTTTATCCATGTTTCATCACAGATTACTCCTAATGAAGTGTGGAAAAGATCAGAGAAGAAGAAAACACCAAATTTTCAGTCCCGTATGGCTCCTCCACGTTGTCTGCAGGGGTACAAGGACTAAGTAGAGCCATCAAACGTTTAGGAGTTAGGACTAACTAACATGGACTTGACCAATCTCCGAGAGGCAGTGGGAAACAGGGCATCCTGGTGTGCTCTGGCCCATGGGGTCACGAAGAGTTGGACAAAAGGGCTGAACAACAACAACAACAACAACAACAACAACAACAACAAAAGCAGCAGCAGCAACAAAGGACTCCTAATCCCGCAGCCTCGATCCCAAACCACAGTGGTGGTAAGTTCTCTACTTCATGGCAGTTGTGAAGTCACATACTGTTCGTCCCCTCCTAAAACCCTGTTGCGTGACAAGCTGTTGCGTGACCGCGGGAAGAGGTGACCGTGGGGTCATCTATTCACCCTCTGTCCCGGGGCAGGGAAACGACTGACCCCACTTTAATCCCAAATGGGTGGGTGGGATGTGGGATTCGAACTCGGTGTGGGTGCTTCATGCCCCAAGGAAGGCATAAGAACATAAGAAGAAGGGCAGCCTTGAGTCCCACTCTGGGGTAGAGCAAACCAAACCCACAAAGGAACAGCTACCAGAAGCCACCTGCTTCCAGGACTGGGAAGATATCCTGTGCCCCAACAAATCCCAATCGGCACCCATTCCCTCGATTTCCGGTTCACCGAGGTAACTTGAGCATCTGGTATAATTATCATGCGCTGTCAATCCAATTCTGACATAGGACGATCTTTTTTCAGGGTGTTCCAGGTAGGGAAGACTTCAGAAGTGGTTTAAACATTCCCCTTCTGCCGGGGTTGCCCTGGGACGGTGCAGCTTGCCCAAGGCTACCCAGGCTGGCTCTTCTCCCAGAAGTACAAACAAACACCCAGTCGGTGGCCCCCTTCAAAGTGTGCCTGTTGAGAAGGGCCGATTTAAAGGATCATCCATCATCCATCATCCCCACCCACAGCAGAAACGACACTACCACCATCACTCGCCAAAACCTTGCATACAGAACTCCCGAGGTCTCTCTAAATAAAAATCTTCCCTAAAAGCATTGAGGGGTCGTTTTTGCTCCTAACAACACACACTTTGTGACTCCGTTTATGGACTCCAAGGCCCCCCTGCAAGCTACGGCAGAGAAGCGCACAGAGAAGGCAGAGCTGTGTGTGTACACACACACACACACAGAGAGAGAGAGACAGAGACAGAGAGGGGGGCTACCCTTGCAGCTTTCGAAAACATCTGACGAGCTGGGAGCAGGTGCAATGACCTCAAGAGATGACGTCTCATCCGCTCAGCTTTTCCGTAGCAACCGGCCGGGCGGATCGAGCAAAACATCCACACCCGCCCTCTCACCAAGTCATACCTTCCCAGAGCCCAGGCTCTGGAACGAGAAATTTTGGAACGGGTCTCGTGGTTGAGCTAAGCAGCCTTGCGGGATGCCGGAGCCACGTTCCCCTCTCCTCCAGCCACCCCAGGGACACCGAGGCCTCACCCTACAGGGATGGAGCAAAAAGGGGCCAATGGATTGCCTGTGAAGGCAGAAGGAGAGGTCTCTTCCCATTCACTAAAAACCTAAATCACGCTCGCTGGAGATGTCCACCTGTGCTGGGCAACCACTGAGTGTGTTGATGTAGATGTACGAACAGATACACACACACACACACACACACACACACACACACACACACACACACACACACACACACACACACACACACAGAGTAGGACCCCGGTATCCGCTGGGGATTGGTTCCAGGCCTTCCCGTGGATAATGAAAACCGTGGATAAGAGAGAACGCCTGCCCACCCACCCCAAACTGCTGTTTCCTGACAGTAGCTTGCTTTATGACGGCTGTTTTGAGACGGTAGCTTGCTTTATAGCCCCTGTTTGTGACAGTAGCTTGCTTTACAGATGCTGTTTGTGACAATAGCTTGCTTTACAGCTGCTGTTTGTGACAACAGCTTGCTTTACAGCTTGCTTTGTGGCTGCTGAATTATTTATTTTTTTCCTGTGCCAACCGTGGATAACTGAACCAGTGGATAATGAATCAGTGGATATGGGGGTCCTACTGTAAAAGAATAATTTTGGCATGGAAGGACAGCATAGGAAGCTTTGCCGTTACATGATGTTAAGTCAGAAGAAACCTTAATAGAGTTTTCAAGGCAAGTGAGGTATCGAAGGGGTAGTCTTACAAGTCTCAGCTGGCCCAATAGCTCAAGTTTCAGAGCCAGGGAGGTTGGGAGTTCGATTCTCCATGGGGCCTCCTCCTCGGAGAGCCAGCCTGGGTGGCCTTGGGAAAGCTGCATAGTCCCAGAGCCCCCAGAGGAAGAGAATGGGAAACTCAGTGGTGGTCAAAGGCTATCACATCTGCCGCTCACTCTTAAGAGAGAAACAGAGGTTTAAATCTCTCCTCCTGGTTCCTGCCACTCAGGCATCCTGCCCGCACCTACAACCTCTGGATCCGTGGCAGGACTTGTTTGTTAAAACATGCTGCATAAAACACACAGACACCCTATTTCTTTTTTCTCAGCACCGCAGCAAAAAAATAAAATAAAAAATTCATAGCGATTCCCAAACATGCTCCGAGACGACCCAAAATCATTGCTTCTGATTACCTGGAGGGGAGAAAAGCTAAGCATGCAACAAAATGCTCGCAATGCAAGGTAGATGGCTGCAATTATAACGCCGACGGTGGTCATGCCGTCTAGCCCCTTCAAAAGACTATTTTTTAAAAAAGTGTTTTCACGGTGGGTTTCCCCCCACCCCCTTGACCGTGAGACAAAACTGGGTGGAACTTCCTGATTTGGTAGTTCCTTTTTTGCTGTTGCTTGAGCAAAAATGAAAAAGAGAGGTTTTTTAAAAAAAAAAAGGCCACAAGAACCATCACTGGCTTGATAACTGGCTTCCAGAAACCTCAGCGAGCAGACTGCGGGACAGTTTCAAAAGAACCCCTGAGATGTTGATCTTTTTACTCAGTCGACAGGCTATTGGTCAAGACGAGAAATATGTATTAACTTATTTATACCCAAAGAACTCCAGGGAGCGTGCATTGTTCTTTCTTCTATACCAGTGATGGCGAACCTTTGAGAGACAGAGTGCCCAAACTGTGATTCAAAACCCACTAATTTTTCGCAAAGTGCCAATACAGCCATTTAACCTGAATCCAGGTGGCTGTGAAGGGGGCGATGTCGGGTGCCCGCAGGAAGGGCTCCGAGGGCCACCTTTGGCACCCGTGCCATAGGTTTGCCAACACAGCTCTATACAATGCACACCATGTGTCCTTGAAAAAGCCCAATGCAACCGTCTGAAGTCCAAACAGGCATGAGTTGCACATTCTCCATTACTAGATGGCGTACAAGCGAGATACAGTCATGTCAACTCCTCAGCAGAAATACCAGCACCACCGGCCAGGTTGTCTTTCCGGCTTTTTAAGATGAATGCCTCCAGCACCCCCCACCCCCCTCCAACCTGGAGGCTGGCAGATGCGCAAGATGGCCATCTCCACAATCACACAAGGAGTGTGTATGTTTGTGCTTGCATCCAGTCATCTGTGAGCTGTGTGCATTTCCCTTAGTTTAGTCTAGCACAGACAGCCAGGCATAAACAGGATAGTTTGTTTAAAGCCCAGAAGAAGAGCAGAAAAGGAGATTTACTATGCCCTGTGTATATTTCAAGAAAGAAAGAAAGAAAGAAAGAAAGAAAGAAAGAAAGAAAGAAAGAAAGAAAGAAAGAAAGAAAGAAAGAAAGAAAAACCCATCTCATCAAAACAATCAGTTCTAGGAAATGTTTAACTGCCGTCTATGGGCAATATAGGAAAAATAAAATATTATTATTATTTTTGCACTGGTTTCTGTGGCTCCCGTGGCACGGATCCCGGGCCGTTGGAGTAAGGGCTCCTCTGTCTCTCGCCTTCTCCAGTGGAAACATTTCAATCTGTCATTTTGAGATGCCTGTTTGTTTTTCCTGCTCCCGGGTCTTCTCTCTCTCTCTCTCTCTCTCTCTCTCTCTCTCTCTCTCTCTCTCTCTCTCTCTCTCTCTCTCTCTCTCTCTCTTCTCCACCCTCTGATGCCTCCTGGCTGCCGCCGTGTCGCCCCACAACTGAACAGTGGGGGAAATGGGAAGAAGCCGCAGTCGGGGAGAACTTCAAAAATCAAACAGGGTCAAGGAAAAAGATGGGTGGGTGGAGGGAGAGAGAGAGAGCCAAATTATTTTCGAGTTGAGGCTGTGGCTTGCTGGCCTCTTCGAGGCTGTGCCAAGCTGTAGCCTCAACCCACGCTCACCTCAAATTTGGGGAAGGGGGGAAACGCAAGTCCCCAAACATCACCTTAAATGCACACCCCGCCCCCGACCGCTAGAATACCGCGGTCAGGCCAGCCTTCGCATCGTGAATTATCGGCCCGTTTGGGGGTAAACCCCCACTACGATGGGCAGCCAAGGGGGAAAGTGTAGAACTGGCAAATAGAATCCTGCAAAGAGGAAACTAAAATGGGGAAATCTTTGCTAGTAGCAAAGCCAAAAGCTTGGGTGGGCGGAATGTCTAAGCAGAAACGGGAAGCAGGATTCGAATAGGAGCTGTGATATAGCGGGACCGCAGTATATGAACTGCAAAAGGGGGGACCACTGTAAAGCCATTTAACCTGAATACACCTGGCTGTGAAGGGGCGATGTCGGGTGCCCACAGAAAGGGCTCCGAGGGCCAGCTTTGGCACCCATGCCATAGGTTCACCAACACTGGCCTACAAGGAAGAGAGGCCTTTGGATTTTCTTGGCTTCTCCGGCCCCCTCGATGACAATAGATCAAAAGCCCCAATTCCCTTTGTGTTTGATGGGGGGGAGAGAGAGAGAGAGAGAGAGAGAGAGAGAGAAGTGCAAAGGTGCCCTGTGTGTGGACCTTAATGCATCTCTCCAGAATTCCTCTTCCCGAAAACTACCAGCATCTCTCAATGCTTGGGAAACCAGAGAGGCCTGACTGGGGGGAATCAGCCCTGCGTAACACGGTCTCAGATAGGAAAGGGGGGGCTGTGTTAATGCAAATTTACGGGACTGAGCATGCATTAGCATCTCTGGAAGATGAAGCATCTGCTTTGTGGCGAGGCTTTGCAGCAGGAGGATAAATAACGCGCTCTAATATTTTAGAGAGAGGGGGGCGGGGTGGGCTGAGAAAACAGAACGGAGCCGGCGGGGAAGGAGGCGTCTTGCAAAGGGGGCAACGTTATTGCTTCTGAAGCTTCCTCCGAGCTCCGGGGGATAAAGCCGGTCAGCCAATTACGGTCTTAGATGTCTCAAGAGTCTTGCGCTCTTTTGCACCGGGCATCCCAGTTGGGGAGGGCTATCACGGCGCGGGAGAGGGAAACGCCGTCCCAGCGCTTGTCCTTCGGGAACCATAGAGCCCAGGGGCTCCCGTTCGGAAAACCCGATCTCGAAAGCGGATCTTTTTAAAGGGCGGTTCGGCATTAACGCCGTAACCACGATCACGGCAACTGTGATGATGATAGACTAAGCTAGGGGCGATACCCATAGGCCACTAATAACTTTTTTTTTTTTAAAAAGTTGCAAGCTTTTCCTCCAGGAATCTGTCCAATCCCCTTTTGATGGCATCCAGGCCAGGTGCCATCACCACCTCCTGGGGCAGGGAGTTCCACAGGCTAACAACGCGCTGGGTGAAAAAAAATATTTTCTTTTGTCTGTTCTCACTCTCCCAGCCCCGAATTTGAGTGGATGTCCCCTGGTTCTAGTATTTTGTGAGAGGGAGAAGAGCGTCCGTCTATCCACTTTACTCATGTCCTGCATTGGTTTGCATGTTTCAATCATATCCCCCACCCCTTAGGCGCCTTTTTTCCAGACTAAAGAGCCCCAAATGGAAAAAAGGCGCCTGAGGGGGGGATATGATTGAGACGTACAAAATAACAGGGGTGAGCACGACACAAAACAAAACATTATTTTCCCCTTCTGTGCCCATCCCTACTGTAATTTTTAAAAATGCCATGTTTTCGTTTTTGTTTTTAAATCAGCATTGAGGAGCCGGCCTTGGTGGCAGCAGGGGACGGGACAGGAGAAAATGGGGCCTCGGTTTTCGAGCTCTTGTGTAACGCGGCGGATGTTAAAGCCTAAAAGCGGGACGGAGGGGGGGCTGGACAGAGCGAGCGCACC
>JAPFRF010000020.1:4990000-5175000 GCA_029282475.1 Phrynocephalus forsythii | reverse complement strand
ATTTAAATCAGTTTTATTTTTAAAACAACCATTGGTTTTTCATCCACCTCGCTCTTGATACTACTCTGACATCTTTTGAAAGCTACCAGTTGGTGGTGGCGGCGGCGGTGGAAAAGTTTGTGATGCCAGTGAGAGGGGCGAACTATCCCTATCTATACACACACTTCCTTTCTTCCAGAGAGAGAGAGGGGGAGGGAGAGAGAGAAAATGAGAACATAAGAACAGCCTTGCTGGAACAGGCCACAGCCCATCCAGGCCAGCATTCTGTCTCACACAGCAGGTCACCATTTGCTTCAGGGTATTCCCAAGCAGATGTCTTCTCCAGCTTACGATTCCCTGCAAATGGCACTGAGAGAGATCTCCTGTCTCTCTCTCCAACCTGGATGTTGTCCTTTTGTTGTTGTTGTTGTTCAGTCGTTCAGTCGTGTCCGACTCTTCGTGACCCCATGGACCAGAGCTCGCCAGGCCTTCCTATCCTCCACTGCCTCCCGGAGTTTTGTCAAATTCATTTTGGTTGCATCGATGACACTGTCCAACCATCTCATTCTCTGTCGTCCTCTTTTCCTTTTGCCTTCCATTTTTCCCAGCATCAGGGACTTTTCCAGGGAGTCCTCTCTTCTCATGAGGTGGCCAAAGTACTGGAGCCTCAGCTTCAAAATCTGTCCTTCCAGTGAACATTCGGGGTTGATTTCTTTCAGAATGGATAGGTTTGATCTCTTTGCAGTCCAGGGGACTCTCAAGACTCTCCTCCAGCACCACAGCTCAAAAGCATCCATTCTGCGGCGATCAGCCTTCTTTATAGTCCAGCTCTCACTTCCATACATCACTACTGGAAAAACCATAGCTTTAACCATCCTGACCTTAGTTGGCAAACTGATGTCTCTGCTCTTTAGGATGCTATCTAGGTTTGCCATTGCTTTCCTCCCAAGAAGCAGGCGTCTTTTTATTTCATTGCTGCAGTCGCCATCTGAAGTGATCAAGGATGTTGTCCTTTAGGCATCCATCATGATAGCCATGGAGACCCTTGTTCTCCATGAACTTGTCCAATCCTTTCTTAAAGCTGCCAAGGCTGACCACGGTCCCCACTTCTTCTGGCAGGGAGTTCCACAGACCAGTGATCCTCCCTGGGTGAAAAAGGACTTCCTCTTATTTGTTTGAGATCTAGCACCTAAGAGCTTCAGGGCATGCCCTGTAATTCTAGTGCTGTGTGTTAGGAAACAGTTTTTCCTTATCTACTTTGTCCATACCGTGTATGATTTATTAAAATTCAATCAGGTCCCCTCTTAGAGAGAGAAAGACAGACTGACATCTACTCGATGGAACTGAGAAAAGTCTACGTGTCACAAACGAGCAAACCAATCCATAAAACCAGTTATTCCCCTTCGTAAAAACAAAACACCCCAAATCTCTGGTTCCTTTTTAATTCTCCATCGTATGCAAACTCACTGTTTTGTTCCTGTGTTTTGCAGAGCGTCTAGCTAGCCGCTCACACAGGACAGAAAAAGAACTGGGGCTCCCAACTGCCAGCCGAGAAGTTTCAAAAGCAAATTGATTGACTTGCATTTTCTACTTTGTTCCCATGGGGACGGGTGGGGACCTATCCCTAAAACTTTCACCAGTGTGATGAGCAAATTCATCTAAACCCCCCGCAAGCAGTTTTCTCATTGCGATGAAGTTTGAGGCTGCAACTGACCGCAAACGCAGAATAAATTTGGAAAAATAAGTATTCCTCTCTTAAATGGCTTTTTAAAGTTGACTGGTAGATGGTATCCACAGTGGATTCCCTTTGATTCCTGCCTTGCACGTGGTGCGTTTCCAACCCGGACAGCAAAATGCAGAGGACACACTCAAGAACGACTGGGGGGAAGCCGGCGCAAAAGTGCGGAAAGTTCAAGGCAACGGAGGTTGTCCTCAACTCACCGCCTCGCAATCAGCTAATCGAGCTTATTTGATACGGAACGCAGGGCTCCGAAAAAGAGAGAATGCCGGGCTCCCGAGGGTGAGGTGAGGTGAGGGCAGCCGGCGAGAGAGCCTTTGCTCTTAACTCTGGATTTCCCTGCAAGAGAAGTGGCTGGCAGGATTTGAATTACCAGGCGTCTCCCTCTCCCAAATCCCTCTGTGTGTCTGTGTGTTTCTGGCCACTCTTTGTTTACTTGGGATTTTGTTTCCATGTAGGAGGTAACATAAAAGAACCCCTTGCAAAGCCGGAATGGTGGTTTTTTTTTTTAAAGAACCCTTTGGAGAGTCAGATGGACAAGGAAAGATAAGGGCCATAAGAGGAGACTCCCAGGGTTTCAACCCTTGTTCTTTCACTGGGAGCTTTGCAGACAAAAGAAAATATTTTTTCACCCAGCGCGTTGTTCGTCTGTGGAACTCCCTGCCACAGGATATGGTGATGGCATCTGGCCTGGATGTCTTCAAAAGAGGATTGGGCAGATTCCTGGAGGAAAAGTCCATCCCAGGTTACAAACCATGATGGAGATGTGTCATCTCTAGACTTAAAACCAGGTTACTTCAAGGGCCAGATGCAGGGGAGTGGTATCAGGAGACAGAGATCTAGTCTCGTGCGCTCCCAAACGCATCTGGTGGGGCCACTGTGAGATACAGGAAGCTGGACTAGATGGGTCTTTGGCCTGATCCAGCAGGGCTCTTCTTATGCGCTTATGTTTTATGTTCTTACACCCAGGACTGCCCGATGTTGCCTGAACTGCCGCTGGAGGCCAACATTTGGAAATGGAGCTTTGGGCGCATCCTGAGAAAGCGGGGTTCCCGGGAAAAGACCATCGTGCTGGGGAAGGCGGGAGACCGCGGGAAAAGAGGCAGGCCCAATACAAGATGGAATGAAACCCTACAAAAAAAAAAAGAAGGGTGGATATACAGACAGGATCTTTTGGAGCGCTCATTCCATAGGGTCGCTGTAAGTTGGAGGCGACGTGACAGCACATAACAACCACCCACAAGCACTGTGTCCTTCAGTAGCAGAGGAGGAGGAGGAGGAAAAGTGGACTCAAGACAGGGAAAGAAAAGAGGGGAAGGCAGACTTTTTCCCTGTTTGCTTTTGCAAAGACAGAGACAGAGGGTGCTTTTACACGACCCCTAAAATCCGAGGCAAAGGGCTCCCAGATGTGGAGCTTAAAATTGTTTTCCCACCAGCTCCGGACTTTTTAAAAAAAAATTAAGTACAACCACGGCCACCTAAGCACGGCCCAGAGCATTTTCCAAGTACCTGGTCTCCAAAGGTGAAAAATTTCTGAGCGGATTGCAAAGCAGTGAGTGCCAGGCTCTCCTCCCTTCTGTTTGTTTGTTTGTTTGTTTTGTCCCCCGCCCCTATAAGTGACTGGAATGCTTCCGGGGCTGCTCCTGGCGGCAGAACGGAGGTGAGCCTGCATTCTTTTCTCCCTTTTTTCCTCCCTCCCCTCACGCAGACAGGAGCAAGGGAGTGCGGAGGGGGTGGGAGCAAACCCCCAAGATCTCTGGTCCGAACCCCAAGATCTTAGGGGATGTGGAAAATTTAAGTTGAGAGCGGAGAGAGAGAGAGAGAGGAGAGAGAGAGAGAGAGAGAGAGAGAGAGAGAGAGAGAGAGAGAGATTCCTTTAACGGGGGAGATGAGGCTACAGACTGAAATGCATTAACACCACAATGCAGATGAAGGTAAGCCCTCTGGCTAAGCTCTTTCCTCCCTTGCGAAGACTCTTAGGATGGAGCGATGGAGCGGCTTGAAAGGTCTTAATACGTCCCCATAAGCTCCCCGCCGAGGATGGGGCTGGGGTTATCCCAGAACAGGCCGGGATCCAGACAACCTTCTTCGCTCAGCAAACCGACAATGCAGCCCACAGGAAGTGTCCATTCCCAGGCACTCCGGGTGGCACGGTGGGAAATCCTGAGCCAAAGGAGCTGCCAAACAAACTCTCCCACCCTGCGACTGTCCTGGGCAACCTCACTGGCTAGAGAAGGTGGGCACTGCAGGTCAGCACGCCCAAAGGCTCCCGGATCAGGCTGGATTTCTTTGTAGGCTCAAGACTAACATTATTCTGCCTGCCCGCACCCCGCCCCTACCTCTTCATCATCTTAGAAAAGCAAAGTGTTCTGCTTATATAAGCAAGCTGGGTACTCATTTTACCAACCTCGGAAGGATGGAAGGCTGAGTCGACCTCGAGACTGCTACTTGGGATTGAACCCCCAGCCGTGAGCACAGTTTTACCTGCAGTGCAGGCATTTAACCACTGTGCCATGAGTTCAGCTCCTTTCAAGGAAAACCAGTGGGGAAATGAACTTTGCAACAAGTCCATTTCTCAATGAATGGATGGATAAATGGACGGATGGACATGGAACACTAGAACGATAGGACGATAGAATGAGAGAGAGAGAGAGAGAGAGAGAGAGAGAGAACGGACAAGAGAATGACAGACAGACAGACAGACAGACAGACAGACAGACAGACAGACAGACAGACAGACATTAAAAGCAAAAATACACCCCACTATGAAAAGCTGTACTAAGCCCACATCATGTAGGATGCTTGATTGGTGCCAACTATTGAAGAGAGTAATTCAGTCAGGTTCTTTGGTGAAGGGCGGGTAATAAGAAGGGGCATTATGGAAAAATTAGATTTTTTTTCTCCAGGTGTGTGTGTGTGTGTGTGTGTGTGTGTGTGTGTGTGTGTGTGTGTGTGTGTGTGTGTGTGTGTGTGTGTGTGTGTGTGTAATGGGATCAGGTGAACAGAAACCAATTAAAGGACCTAAGAGGTTTCCTCCTGACACAATGGTGCGCGCGCACGCATGGGGAGGCGTGAGCCAAGAGAGATGAAGGACGAGACTCTTTTTTTTTTTTTAATTTTATTTCTAAAAGGGGTCTTTCAAGCGGAAGTGCCTCAGAGAACAGGGAGATCCAGACACACACAGTGTGCTCCATTAGGGCACTCTGGAAAGGCTCGATTCTCCAGCGGGAACACAAACCCAAGTTCAGACAAAGACGAGGCCTTCCAGAAACCCAGGGTCTTTTCCCCACCTCTACCCCAGTTTCAAAAACGGGAAGAAAAACGCCTCCAGAAGCCTTTGGCTCAGTTTATCTTCCAGCTCCGTAGACCAGCCATGCAACAAAAACCAACCGTGCCTTTGGGAAGTGCAAGGAAGCCAATGGGTGGGTGGGTACGTACGCCTGACCGTCAAAAGCCTCCTGAGACCCTGGTTGTGTCTCAATCGTGAGCCAGGTGGATCTGTGGCGTACTGTCAGGTGGACTCATAGTTCTGCAGGAACTCCTCCTAAGAGGGTGCACGCAGAAGCACCGGGGTTTGTCATGCAAGGTAGAAGCACTGAGGTACGGACGGCACCACCACCACCACCCTCTCTGTGCAAAGATCCATGTTGGGTGAGTTACAACCAAAAAGTGGCTCCCAGTCAGGGTCAGCCATATCATCCTGGAACAGCACAGCTGGAAGGGGTGTCCTGTGGGTCAACCCATCCAGCCCCTGGCGAGGAAGCCCAGTGGGTGGGTGGGGGGGCACCGAAGACCCAACCTCTGGGTTTGTGGCCAGATACCTAACTCCTCCTGAGCTCTTCAGACTTCTTTAATGAATTGATTATCTATCAATGCGGCAACACGAGAGAGAGAGAGAGAGAGAGAGAGAGAGAGAGAGAGAACCACTGGGAAATACATTAATACCAACACCCCGAGAAGGCTACGCAGAAAATGCAGTCACCCTGGGGAAAGGCAGCAGGAAATGAGGACGCCTGAACAAGAGATGCATTCACTCAATTAAGGAAGCCACGGCTCTTGGCCAGACATTTCTGGAGCTCCTCCTCAAGGGGGTGTGGGTGTTGCCCTGAGACTGGGAGCCGCTTAAAGGCGGAGAACGGACGACGAGACGGCTGGTTCGGCCCCCGACGGTGCTTGCTTGTGATCCTGACCCCCATGGTGGAGTTTTCGCCCCCTTAAATCCCACCGGGGCTGCAGAGAGCAAGGATGATTGGAAAACGCTGCTTCTCTCTCTCTCTCTCTCTCTCTCTCTCTCTCTCTCCCTTAACTGCCTATAATCAGTTTCGGAGCAGATGGCAAGCTTATCATATAAAAGATGGGGCACCACCACCACCGTTAATAGGGGTGGGGGAGGAGGAGAGGGGGAAGAGGAAGGGGGGCAGAGAGATTTGATAATGGGGACATTTGTTATCCCGGGGAGGATTTCGGAGGGGGGGTGTCCTCACTGCTGGGATGCCAAGGTCTCAGCTGTTTGGGGCGGCAGGTGGTCCTGAAGCTTTCATTTTGAGAGCGAGGTCAAGGGAGTCACAGCAATTTGGCACCCAGGCAGGGAAACAATCGCTCACGGAATGGCGGGTGGGGTGGGGGCCTCAGGCCCCTTTCTTTCTCCCCCTCTAACCCCACCACCAATCTCCTGGCTCTTTTGTTCCCTCTGGGTCATCAGCCCCCCCCCAATCCCAAATGGGCCCCCTTCTTCGGTGTTGGTTTGGGGGCTATTCTTCTTCTTTGTAAAGGAACCTCCCCCTCTTGGAGGGCAGAGGGGGTCTCATTGTCTAATCAAAACGGAGCCCCCCCCCGCCGCCGCCGTCCACACCAGCAAAGGCTCTCCGGCTGACACAAGGGCAGGAGGACAGAGACCTTGCGTCTCTCGCCGTTAGGAGGGCAGAATAACCGACCTCAACCTCCAGGCTTGGCTTTTGGGGACAGGTCACCCTCCCTTCCTATTCTCTCTCTCTCTCCCCCCCCCATCACCCCACCCCTTTGGCTTGGCCCTTTGTCAGTTCCATCCTTTTGGGAAGAGTTGAGCACAGGGACTGCCACACAATTTCCCTCTCCCCCTCTCTCTCTCTTTCTCACACACACACACACACACACACACACACACACACACACACACACACACACACACACACACACACACACACACACACACACACACAGGGCCATTGTCACCTTGCTCCCAGGAGGGCACGCTTTTTCACCTCTTCCAATTTCCCACGAACACACTGCCTGCCGCGTGTGTGTGTGTGTGTGTGTGTGTGTGTGTGTGTGTGTGTGTTGTTGTTGTTGTTGTTGTTGTTGTCCTGTTGCTCAGAACAGGGCATCCCTCATTGTTCTCCGGTTTTCAAAGGAAGACGGAGAACGGTGCGAGGAAGGGACAGCTTGGATGTTAGGATATTTGATACTCCTGCAACTGGCAGAGATAGGGACCATCCTGGAACAGTAGCCTCCAAAAGATGATGATGATGATGATGATGATGATGATGATGATGATGATGATGATGATGATGATGATGATGACGACGACGACGACGAAGATTATCATCATCATCATCATCATCATCATCATCATCATCATCATCATCATCATCACACAGCAAACAAGATAACTACGCTGGATTTTGTATTACAAATCACTAGTCAAACATACAGGACCAGTCAATCCACAACCTGGCTAGGTTGTGTAGCACTGCAAAAGGGAAACAAGAAGGGACACAATATCCTAAAACACCAATAAGCAGCAAAGAAAGAGGCCTTTTTAGAATCGCAACTTTAATTTTAGCTCTAACCGTTTAAAAGCTCTCCCAAAGGAGACCGACTATTTCTGGAAGGGAGGGTTTAGCCATTCTGTTGTCGAAGCATTAGGGCAGAGAGAGAGAGAGAGAGAGAGAGAGAGAGAGAGAGAACAGTGTGGGACAGATAATCCCCCCCAGAAAAACCACACTTTAGAGGCATACTTATTTGGAAGGGGATAAATTCCAACATAAAAACAACAGCCTTATGATAGAGCCTGTGGCTGCGGTGGTGTGTTTCTGTTTATATCAGGCATGTCCAAACTTCGGCCCTCCAGATGTTTTGGACCACAACTCCCATAGTCCTTTGCCACTGGAAATACAGGCTTGGAATTCTGGGAGTTGTAGCCCAAAACATCTGGAGGGCCAAAGTTTGGACACGCCTGGTTTAGATCAAGGTGTTTTCCACACGAACCGTGGGAAAGCTGCCCTGGACAAACCAGTTCCTGGTAGCCTGGAACATACTGGTGAGTTACATGTACACGTGGTGGGGTCAGAACAAGCCGATGTTTCTGAACAAGGGTTTACCCAGCCCAAAACCAAAATTTCAGTTTTGCAATGGCGGGGGTTCTCTCCTCGGCTCGCTTCCGTGTACAAAATGACCCTCAACTTTTTTTTTTTTTAGTCTAACCGTTTTACACCAAAATATATTTATTTTATTTTATTTATTTGTTGCATTTATACCCCGCTTATCTACAAAATATACTGTCTTATGCACGGGAAAATACAGTAACTTTAGAGACAGAAACAGTTAGGAACGAAAGACGCCTAACTCAGGCCAAGATCGCACAGCTGGCTGTCAAGGTTTTACCAGGGGATGGATCAGGCAGGACTGTTGATGGGATAAAATCAGTGCTGGTCAACAACAATGAAACGGCCCAGGTTTAATTGTTCATAGAATCCTAGAGTTGGAAGAGACCTCCAGGGCCATCCAGTTCAACCCCCTGCCATGCAGGAACCCCCATTACAGGAACTCCCGACTGGTGCGTGTGTGCCAGTGGATGGAGAAAAAAACAGTGAGCCCATGAGAGCCGCCGTTCCGTTGAAGGAAGAATCGGGCTTCCTTGACTCCTTTCATTGACTCAGTTATCAAGTTGAAATTTCGTTCACCAGATGTGCCGCAACAACACAGACACTGAACGGAAACAAGAATGAGGGAAGGTGTGCAAACCATCCTTTTGGGCGATCCACCGTGCCCGCTGGTGTGCACTCGCAAGAAAGAGGGAAAAAGCGGACAAGGGGGGGAGCCAGGATGAGCCACTGATGATGTTTGTGGCAGATGAGAAACCCAAATGTAGGCTGTTCGTTTCTCCCATCACACCGGTGGGTAAAACAAACCAGGTGAACAGGATGGATTGTGATGCCCAACACACACACACACACACACACACACACACACACACACACACACACACACACACACACACACACACACACACACACACACACACACACACACACACTTTTACATGCCTGTTTTCCTCGGAGGCACCAGAGGAGAAAAGACATGGTGAGGGCAACACTTGTATCGTTTGGCCAAGGTAACCATCAACTCAAACAAACAATTAGCAAGAAGGGACGCAGTGGAGGGGGGTGAATGGCTACACACTGCAAACAAACATGGTAAACAAACAAAAAGTGACACAAACTGCAACATAGAGATGGGAAATGTAAGTCCTTTTTTAAAAAAAAAATATAGTTACAGAGTTTTTAATCACTCAAGCTACAGCTCCAAAGGAAGAAACTAAGGCAGGTGGAGACGCCAGTCTGACCTGCAGGTGAGCGAATGAACCAGATGGATTACCCAACTTTCTTCTCTCAGTCACGAAGGCTTCTTGGAACAGAAGTGGATAAAAATCAATGCTTTTTTTTTTTTAAAAAAAGCGATTTTTAAAAATCCAAATAATAAAAAAAATTCCAATTTTAAAAAGTTTAAACCGCGATTCAAACCGATTTGGTTTAAATCAAATTCCCCCTGCTTTGAATTGGGTGGTTACCTCGGATGCCAGTCGTACACATGATGCATTTTGCGGGAGCACCTTTGCCTTTAGAACAGCACAGAACAGAACAGAACAGAACAGAGCCCGTTACGCGAGCTGAAATAATCATAATTTTAAAACGAACAATGGAGCAAAGAAGCCTTTCGTACAAATGTCCTTTCATGGGGGACCTTTTCTCACCAGGACAGACATGAAGCATTTTGCAGTCTACGAGAGGCTGAGAAAACAATACCGGGTTTCTTCCCCTCCCAGCACCCCCTCCCAGCGCTCTGTTTCTCTCATAAATGGCCGCTTCTCATGGAAATTTGTCCTGTTTTCCATATAATGCCCCACACATCTTTGAGCCAATAAGAGAAAAGCGACTGGAAGACCCCTGCCTTGGGAAAAGCCCTATTTGTTACCAGTTTTAATTTAAGTACTTTTTTAAAAAAAAATCTGCTGCTTATATACTGCTCTGCAGCCCTTAGAACACTCCATGGCTTGCATTAAATTGAATTATGCAGGATACACATTACCTGTCCCCACCCCCACCCCCTGATACATACGCAATGTATCAACCAGGGAGGGATGGAAGGTTGAATTCACTGCCCGAGCCTGCCAAGAGCGAACTCAGGTTGTGAGCAGAGTCTGGACTGCAGTGCTGCAGTTTAAGCACTGCTCCAAAAAAACCCACCTCCTTTAAAACCTTTATCATCCAGGATTCTCTTATCTCAAGAGCCGCGTTCTTGCTACCTAAGTCCGTTCCATCATCACTGTTATTATTTTATTTATTATTCATTTATATAGCTTGTATGCCGCCCACTACCCAAAGGTCTCTGGGCGGCTCGCAATCAAAATCAACAATTCAGACAATTAAAACGTCAAAACTGCAATAAAATTAAAACAATAAAAATTAAATACAATACTGTATATTAAAATACTACACTAAAATCGCCATCAGGATCCGCAATAATCAGTTTAAAAACTTCTGGAACCGGAAGGTTTTTACCTGGCGCCGGAATGTCATTAATGCTGGCGCCAGCCGGGTCTCGATTGGGAGGGCATTCCATAATCTGCATGGGAGACGCAACTGATAGGGACTTTTCAGTGGTGGCACCCGAAAAGTGGGACCCTCTCCAGGTTTGGGCACGCCAATTTATTCAGAAAGGCACAAGCACTTAGCACACCGTTGTGCCCGATCTGTTTGGATGTTGCGTTGCTGCTTCGTTACTCCTCTCTTAAAATCTGATGCAAGGCACACAGAGACACGTACGCACATGGACAAAAATCTAGCACAATTCCAGTCCCGTCCCCCCCGCCCCCGGCCAAAGAACGTCTGAGGGTTCAGAACTAGGGGACATACACTCAAATAGAGGGCTGGGAGAGTAAGAACAGACAAAAGAAAATATTTTTTTTTCACCCAGCGCGTTGTTAGTCTGTGGAACTCCCTGCCACAGGAGGTGGTGATGGCATCTGGCCTGGATGCCTTCCAAAGGGGATTGGTCCCATCCCAGGTGACAAACCATGATGGAGATGTGTCATCGCCAGGCTTAAAACTGGGGTACTTCAAGGGCCAGATGCAGGGGAGTGGTAGCAGGAGACAGAGACCTAGTCTCATGCGCTCCCAAACGCATCTGGTGGGGCCACTGTGAGATCCAGGAAGCTGGACTAGATGGGCCTTTGGCCTGATCCAGCAGGGCTCTTCTTATGTTCTTATGACACAGGCCAGCCGTGTTTGAAACGTCCCTCTGGGACTCCCGGACCTAACCTTGTGCACGTCCATAAAAATGGCGGGTGGGGAGGGGATGGGTGTTCACTTCCACGCATCACACCCTCCTGCAGGACACACAATGGGAATGCTAAACCCTTTGCAAGTGAGAATAACTGGAGTGGCCCTCATAATCTCCTCCAGGGTGACTCCCCAGCTTTAAAGGGCAGGGTTTTTATCCTGAGATCTATGAACCAGGATAAGCTGGATGTGGTCAAACGTGAGATGGAAAGATTGACACCAGGATAAGAAGAAGATGGATTCAGTTCAGATGACTATCACATCTACCTCCTAGCCCTACAGATTTTGAAGCTGAGGCTCCAGTACTTTGGCCACCTCATGAGGAGAGAGGAGTCCTTGTAAAAGTCCCTGATGTTGGGAAAGATGGAAGGCAAAAGGAAAAGGGGACGGCAGAGAATGAGAGGGTTGGACGGTGTCATCGATGCAACCAAGATGGATTTGACCAAACTCTGGGAGGCAGTGGAAGATAGGATAGGAAGGCCTGGCAAGCTCTGGTCCATGGGGTCACAAAGAGTCGGACACGACTGAACGTCTGAACAACAACAACAACAACAACAACAACAACAACAACAACAACAACAACAACAACAACAACAACAACAGTGGGCCACCCCAGACGGTGTCGTAAGCTTGACGTCCAGCCTTCCAGCTCAACCTGCCCGGGGGAGCTGGCGACACAGAAAACGCCAGGTCCCCAGCAGACAAGGGCAGGGTAGGGGCAACGCCTCCGAGCTGTGATCGTTCCCTCTCCGGGCGCAATTACTCACAGCCTTCATAAGGGGGATGGGTGCCATTTGCGAGGGGGGGCTGGTTGTCCTACAACCCCCTACCCCCTCTGGGTCATTAAGAAGCCAGGCTTGGAAGGCGAGACTCCCCCCCCCCAGACGCCTCTGTCTCCTCCGCAGCCACAATATCGCCTCTGCGCAGCCTGTCTCCGGGAGAGAGATGGGCAGCAGCGGGCAGTGGTGGTGGTGGTGGTAGGGCGCCCATAAATTCTTTCATGTCCAAGCGCTGCTAATGCAGGAGCTGGGGTTGTGGCTTTCCCCTGTCCTCTACTTCCACTTTCCCTGATGTCAAATCACATTAAACTGACAATCAATTTCTCTGTCTGGTTTTCGCCCTCCTCTCCTCCCACACAGCCCTCGGCCTGAATTATATCTGAGTCCAGGAAACACTGGCCTCCGGCCAAGGATTCTGTCAATAGTCCGGCTCCATCCACAGCTGGTGGAGTTATCATGGTGACACAAGGCTCTTCTCTCTCTCTCTCTCTCTCTCTCTCTCTCTCTCTCTCTCTCTCTCTCTCTGCTTTCCCCTCCTTTTCCTCCTTGTTGACTGGTTCCCTCCTCCCCTCCCGGGCCGCCTGTCCCACCTCCCCCATCTGCAGAGAGGCAGCAGACATTATGATGACCAGAAAGGAAGGAAGGAAGGAAGGAAGGAAGGAAGAGAAAGAAAGAAAGAAAGAAAGAAAGAAAGAAAGAAAGAAAGAAAGAAAGAAAGAAAGAAAGAAAGAAAGAAAGAAAGAAAGAAAGAAAGAAGCATGGGTTGTTCAACAACACAGAATAAATCTTCACTTGAAATTCATTCTGGCCCTCCACACCAGGTGGTTCAGTTGCAAAATCTGCTACCAGAAAGCAAGGAGCCAGAAAGCTGCAGCCCCGTGTCACCCTTTTTGCAGGTTATTCATAAAGCAAATATCCTTTCAGAGAGCAGCATCCTTCCCGTTTCGCAAACTTCAAGGGGAGGGAAAAATTAAACATTGACTAGAAACTCAATGAAAGTTATTTGGGCAGGGAGTGGAGTGGAGTAGGGCAGGGCAGGGCAGTGAGCGAGCGGGTGCGCCAAAGGTCTTTGGAGCATGTTCTTTTAAGGAAACTGGAACCTGCTTCGAGAGACCGGAAGTGGTGTGTTACACCCATCCAGGGGTCCCATCTAGTGGGGTTTCTGCTGACACCAACCCTGAGCTTTTATGAGAGAGATCTTCCCCAGACGTTCCAGCTTCTGGAGAGGTAAAAGGACTGAACCTGGGACCCCTACTGGCATGCCAAACACATGCCCTGCTGTTGAACCCCAGTCCTTCACTTAAAATGGAATCCAAGTTTCTAGTCCTTGTCGTTCTGAATAAAGGAATTAAATAAGAAGATAGGAAGCAGCTCTGTACTGCTCTACTTATCTCACAATCGCCTTCACTGCATGGCACTGGCTCACAGCCCTACATGGAAATGCCAGGCATACTTCTGAGCCTTCAGACAGGCAGCTAGCTGACTTAGGCCATCTCAGACCGCCATTCCACGTAGCTCAATATTGTCTACAACACTGCTTCCCAGGGTTTTTTTGGACTACAACTCCCAGAAATCCTGGCCAGCACAGCTGGTGGTAAAGGCTGTTGGGAGTTTTAGTCCAGGAACATGTACAAACCCAATAGATTCCCACTCCTTAGCCACCAACCACCCAAATCCCCAGCCACCTTGGCCCAAGGACCAGGGATTCTGGGATACGTAGTTCCTTGTTGGGGGGATGGAGTATGCCATGATTAGGAAGCCATGGCTTACCTTGCCTAACCTCATCCTGGCCCCCTCCACGTGTTTCTGGATGTAGTGGCCAGGGAACCCAACAGCACAGCATTTCTGCCAAAGAAGCATGGGAATTGTTGTCTGAAGCCTCTGGAGGGCGCTAGGCAAGAAGTGGGGGATTTACCATCAAAACAGGCCAGCCTTTTGGCAAAACGAAGAGTTCCCCACCTCCCCACCCCGCAGGTGCCCAACTGGAGACTTGTACATACAAACGACGCCTTCTACAACCAAGCACTGGCCCTTTCCAAACGGCGGGGAGATGATAATGCGCCCTCATTGTCTTCTATCCTCACGGAAACCCAGTGACTCACGGCTCAGTCAGAACACTGAACAAAGCTATCTCAAACAGGCTTCACGCCTGGCTGGAATTTGAACCCATGTCTGTACGCAACCCGAGCCTTGGGACGGCACGCCACCGGCGGCAGAGGCCTGGACCACTCCCTCCTTCTGGAAGAAAGAGATTAGGCTGGCCGCATGGGTCAGTTTATTTATCGGGGTTCCATTCCTTCGAGATGACACACCTTTGGGACCGTTCTGCCTGGGAAGGCCACAGACCCTGCCGGCTCAAAGGAGACCTCTGTGCTAACATCTTCTGTTCTAGGTGTCCACAGAAAGCCACCGGCAGAAAACTAAGCCAAGAGCCGCAGTGTTATTCGGAGAGGGCGTTGGGCGTTGGGCCCGGGCTTATCAGTGATCACCGTACCACTTTCTAGGTTGGGCTGTCGGGCAGTGAGCGTCTTTCGAGCTCTCAAGTCAACGGATTTGAAAGGCACAAGGAGGAAAGAATACATATGTCTGCTTTTCTACTCGTTCCTGACCTATGGCGACCTAGGTGCTTCCAGGGAGAAGGTACTTAGATTTGCTAATCTCTCTTCCCGATTGACTAATCTCCCTTTCTGATGCTCTTCCCAAGGCCCATCGAGGTGGCCAGCCCTGTCACATGCACTCGGTGATCCATGCTGGACCCTCTCCTGAAAGACACAGAGGGGGGTTGGCAGCTAAGCCTCCCAATCTACAGTTATACAACTACTGTCAAAGGGGCCTAGAAGCAATGAGATTTGCTCTAAACCCCACAACGCTCCACTTGAGGATTTACCGGACAGAAAGGCACCTTGCAGACACCTCAATGTGGATCCCTGAGAGAACGATCTTCATTTGTGTATTTCTGAAGGCTTTCACAGTCAGGATCCGATAAGTTGTTGTGAGTCTTTCGGGCTGTTTGGCCGCGTTCTGGAAGTTTTTCTTCCTGACGTTTCTCCAGACTCTGTGAGTGGCATCTTCAGAGGGCAAGGAGCTCAGGGAACTCAGAGCACAGAGAGAGAACTCCTAGTTCCCTGAGCTCCTTGCCCTCTGAAGATGCCAGCCACAGAGCCTGGAGAAATGTCAGGAAGAAAAGCTTCCAGAACACAGCCAAACAGCCCAAAAAACTTACAACTATCTTTATTTGTCTCTAAGATGTCTCTCACGTCAAACTCCCAGAATTGCGAATTACAGGATTTGCACACGCACACACGCACACGCACACGCACACACACACACCTGAAAATCCAGTCGCTAGGGTAGTGGTGGCAAACCTTCAGCACTCCAGATGTTTTGCACTAAAACTCTGTGAGGGTTCAAACTCCCAGAATTCCAAGCCTAGACTGCCGATGATAAAGGACTGTGGGAGCTGTGGTCCAAAACATCTGGCGTGCCAAAGGTTCGCCACTCCTGCCCCTAGGGCCTAACCCTTTCCTGTTGCTTCTTTAGTTTCTTACTTAAGACTTGAGCCGAATGTATATATTCTTTGTGGGAAAGCAGCCATTTTCGTCTCTTTTGGCGACAACCAAACAAAAACAAGAACAACAACTCAAGGGGGAAGCACCGTGGAACCTTCCAGACGAGCAGAATTTTTTTCCTTCCTGGGTGAGCTTTTGTGAATTACAACCTGTGCCCGGGAAAAGCTGACGGAGTCAGAAATGCCTTAAAGGTGTTGCAACACTTTCCATTTTGTCCCCGCGGTATCTCCTCCTGACTCCTCCACGCACGGATCAAACTCTCTCAACTTGCAAACCTTAAAGTCCTGCCTCGGAAGCAAAGTCTGTATAATTAGACAGGAAGGAGACAATGTTATTTCTAAACACACCATATATTTACTACCTCCAAAGTTGCACAACGGTGACCTTTATAACCGCCAGTCTATTGCCTGTCTAACTCTCTCTTCACTCTACCCTTGGCCTCCTTTTGTTTATCTCGGCGACTGAGTCACGCCTCCGACCGACAAGAACTCCGCTCCCTCGACGCTGTCTCAAGATCAGGAACAATCCTGCGGTCCCTAGAAGTCTTAATTCCGGGGTCCACATGGCCACCACTTTTAGAACAAAGGAGAAGGAAGGTGAGAGCCAGCGTTGGCTTCTGGATCAAGCCATAGAAACTCAAGAAAGACTGTTTTGTGCTGCCCGGGTTGCCTCTGACTGCGGACGATCTCTGAAATGCCTTGCCTTTGTCTGACATGCTCAACTCTTCCCATCTCAGTGGCAAAAGAAAATATTTTTTCACCCAGCGCGTCGTTAGTCTGTGGAACTCCCTGCCACAGGAGGTGGTGATGGCATCCGGCCTGGATGCCTTCAAAGGGGATTGGACAGATTCCTGGAGGAAAAGTCCATCGCAGGTGAAAAACCATGATGGAGATGGGTCATCTCCAGGCTTAAAACCGGCGTACTTCAAGGACCAGATGCAGGGGGGTGGGATCAGGAGACAGAGATCTAGTCTCGTGCGCTCCCAGAGGCATCTGGTGGGGCCACTGGGAGAAACAGGAAGATGGACTAGGTGGGCCTTTGGCCTGATCCAGCATGGCTCTTCTTATGTCCTTATGTTCATTCAGGCAACTCCTGGTAGGACGTCCTTGCATGCTATTCAGACACTATAAAAGGCATTGCTTTTCTCTGGGTTCCCCAGACTGTGTCCAAGGATCCAAGGCTGTGTTGTACAATGGTTTTCCACAAAGAGCTGGCTTTAGATGCATTTCCCATCAAGCTTTCAGCGCCTACAGCACGTGGGGGTCATGCGGCGTGCACATATCCACGCCCTGGATAGGGTGCACTCAGGCACACCAATTTCAGGGTGTGTTGTTGGATGCCCCTTGGAGGCTCAAAAACTGAGTGCCAAAAAATGAAAAGTTTAAAAGAATCTAAATTAACTTTATCTCAGGAAGGGTGGATAATCAGACCACACAGTACGTTCCAGAGTAATATTACTAATTAAAGAGTGATGAGTGAAGAGGTGAAAAAACAAACAAACACGCAGTCTTTTCCAGCTAGCTGAGGCAATGCACCATACCAAAGGAGTATGCGGTTTCTGGAACAAACGGGCAAGGGACACCTGCCATTTTGAAGACCATGACAACTAGACATTGAGAAGTGTCCCACAAGATAGTGTGTTGGATTGGGGTCCAGAAGTGTGACCTTCTTGCAGGGAGTGAAACTCCGAAAGAAAGAAAGAAAGAAAGAAAGAAAGAAAGAAAGAAAGAAAGAAAGAAAGAAAGAAAGAAAGAAAGAAAGAAAGAAAGAAAGAAAGAAAGAAAGAAAGAAAGAAAGAAAAGGGGCCAGGCTCTTTCGTTGCCTGCTTTTTAAAGGACACCGAATCACTTAATTAGCCCGTTCTTCAGAGAACCTTCATTTAATTGTCCATTTGGATGGCTGCCTCAACACAGACATCACACCCAAGATTTCCCAAGCATACATTACATTCGCTCTGGATCAGGCTTGAGAATGATTTAGCCATGATTGTGGAAGTGTAGTACACCTTTCGTAAGGCTTTGATTTCCCCAGACTAATTCCCGTTGCCTATTCCAACTAGAGAAGAATCCATCAACGGGGCTTGGATAAAGCAAGGCTGACTCAAGACCCCTCTGTTCAGTTCATCTTCATCAATCTGGACTAATGCCTGGATGCAACCTTTGTATCTCCATGAAGGGAAAAGATGCTAATATAAGTATGAAGGAGCCGAGAACTCAAGGTCCCTCTCTTTGACTAAGACACAGACAAGGTGTTTTGAAAACCCTTTCCCCGATCAGCGGCTTTCACGCTTCTTACGCGAGAACGCCCTTGGACCTGTGAAGACATCAAGGGAGAAACAAATACAGTAGGACCCCCGGTAACCGCTGGGGATTGGTTCCAGGCCTTCCCGTGGATAATGAAAACCATGGATAAGAGAGAACGCCTGCCCACTCACTCCCAAACGGCTGTTTCCTGACAGTAGCTTGCTTTATGACTGCTGTTTTGAGACAGTAGCTTGCTTTATGGGTGCTGTGTGTGACCGTAGCTTGCTTTACAGATGCTATTTGTCACAATAGTTTGCTTTACAGCTGCTGTTTGTGACAACAGCTTGCTTTGTGGCTGCTGAATTATTTTTCCCCCTCTGCCAACCGTGGATAACTGAATCAGTGGATAATGAATCAGTGGATACGGGGGTCCTACTGTAGAAGCTAGGTTTCATTGCTCGGGTGGAGCAGAATACACAGCGGGCATGCATGCAGCTGCTTTATTTATTTGCTTAGAACAAGAGAGACCATGACGGGCACTGCATGTTAAGCAAACTGGAGCAGGAAACATATTTACCTTGCTTCAGGCAATCAGAGGCCCAGGGAATTTTCTTTTCAAACTGATGTTTTATTTGGCATCTGCCCCTTTTGGTATTTTTTTACTCCAGGGCATAAGAGGAGATGGGCCAGTGTTGAATGGGGAGGCCCAGAAATTGTTATTGCCTACAGAAAATGCACTTTTAACCTTCGTTGGCTCTGGATGTAGAGTTTGCATGCACCCACTTATGGAGTAGCAGACGAAAACAGGCCAGCCCAAAGAGAACTCATTGGAAAGAATCAAAAGGAATTATTTATGATGGATTTTTGCGGGTGGGGGTGGGGGTGGAATGGATTCCTTTTGCACGTGGTTGGAAATTATGCCTAGCATTCTAAACAGGAATTTAGAGGAGGAATTATTATCCCATTGAAGGAAAAGACAACAGCCTGGCAGTATCAGAGATGTGTATTTTTTTTTGGTGCAACAAAACACATCTGTCATCGCAGGTGGGCTCGACTTTGAAGTGGAGGCATACAGATCTGCAGTTTTGATCGTCCGCGCACAGAACCCCTCTTCCCTTCGCCAAGAGACAGGGCTGAGTGAAACTGGCCTTGGCATTGCATCGGAATGCAAAGAGTAAACACAGACAGAGGCCTGGAGTGCAGGACAGCCCATTATGTGTCTGGGATTCAGAGGAAGAAGGTATAAAGCTCTTTCAAATAAAGGGTGTTTCCTTAACGGACAGGCACCAGGACATTCTAGGTCAGGCATTTGTTTATTTATTTATTTATTTATTTTCAAATTTATATACCGCACCTATTTCCCAAACGGGAACTCAGGGCGGTTTACACAAAAATAAAAAACAATGGCATCTACAACAGAACAAACAGTGTTGGCAAGAGGCGGCGGGGGGGACCTGTACTCCCCTAGCAAATCCCGAAGGCGTCCCTGAATAGCCAGTTCTTCAGTGCTTTTCTAAAAGACGCCAACGAAGGTGCCTTCTGTATCTCGCTTGGCAGAGCATTCCAGGTTGCGGGGCCGGCCACCAAGAAAGCCCATTTACGAGCGGTCACCTTACAGGCCTCCTTTGGGGTGGCGACCGGAGCAAGAGGGCCAAGAAAGATCGGGTGGGTTGGGCCAGATGTAATCGTGGGGAAATATGGTCTGCCAGATAGTCAGAGGCCAAGCCATGGAGGGTTTTGTATGTTTATATTGAGAAGATACATTATCATCTATACCAGTTATCAACAGCATCATAGCCAATGGCATTGAGCACTGGAAGATGGATAGGTGTATGATATAGAGTTTAACCCAAATAAATCTACATTTATTATAAAAGATTACTATAAATACTATATATAAAAGGCATGTCCAAACTTCGGCCCTCCACAACCCCCACAGTCCTTTGCCATTGGAAATACAAGCTTGGAATTCTGGGAGTTGTGGTCCAAAACATCTGGAGGGCCGAAGTTCTAGATTGAAGTCAGGTTGCATCTACCACAAAGGGAAGTTAACTCCAGAGCGATATCGTGATGCAAAATTAACAACTCAAAGCCCCACTGCTCACCATATAAGCAATTGAAATGTCAATGGAAAACTTGAGCATTAGCAGAGTTTCCTACTGGCTAAACAAATTATGCTCATAATCCTAGTAAAAACACCCCAGTTGAACTGAGATGCAGTATGTTCTGTGTAGTCCAGCTGCACCGGACTTAGGGCAATTCTAAGAGGGTTTTATGAGATGTCCAACAAGGCGTTCACCATTGCAACTGCCAACCTCCAGTGCACTTCCATTGCTGATGTTTTTTTTTTTAAATCCGGGTCTCCTACCCCTGACTCCATCAGGCACACAGATGCACAAAGGGTATCCCTGCAATAACACCAAAGGCCCGGATACTTCCTTGGCTCTGACATTTTTTTTTGTGATGCCCGTGGTGCAAGCAGGTGTGACTTATTCAACCTCACCAACATATGTCTATATATTTTGTCTATACGTATAAGGTAAAGGTAAAGGTCCCGCCCGCATATGCATGCTAGTCGTGTCCGACTCTAGGGGCGGTGCTCATCTCCGTATTCAAGCCGGAAGAGCCAGTGTTGTGCAAGTCCATGGCCATGTGGCCGGCATGGCTGCAAGGAAACACTGTTTTTACCTTCCCGCCTTTTACGGCGGTACCTATTTATCTACTTGCATTTTACATGCTTTCAAACTGCTAGGTTGGCAGGAGCTGGGGTGAACAGCAGGAGCTCGCTCCACAGCGTGGCACCCGGGATTCGAACCGCCGAGCTGCCGACTTTGCAGTCTACAGTTTCGGTGCCTTAGTCCACTGAGCCACCATGCCCCTATATGTCTATACGTATAGCCAAAGTCTAAAAGATCGGTAATGCGGAAGATCAGTGGTTTGAGATGGGGAGACCTCGCTGAATCCATCTTGCATCTTCTCACACCCCTGGCAGGTCCAGCCACGGCAGTCTTACTTGGACTAGCGAATGTTCTTCAAAGAAAAGATAATTCCTCACAAGGGAAAGCAGTGAAAATTCCAACACCATGACATTTTCTCTCTCCTTCAAGAGAGTTGCACTGCATTGGCACTTTCTCCTCTCCGTCTCAGTCCAACACAAAATGGCCTCAACCACAGAATCCACACACCCTACCCCCACCCTTGCAGGAAAATTCTTATCAGGATCCTAAGCTCTATTGGAGAACAGAAGGAGAACGGGAAAGAAAAAATGCTCCCGTCAACCGTTTGGAATTATAATGAAACCGAGCGTCAGGCCACACAATATCTGGTTTCAAGATTCACTTCCAGTTTTACAGGAATTCATTTTCTACAAAGTTTCAGCATTGATTCAGGAACTTGAGGAGGAGAGGAGGAGGAGGAGGAGGAGGAGGAGGAGGAGGAGGAGGAGGAGGAGAAGAAGAGGAAGAAGAAGAAGAAGAAGAAGAAGAAGAAGAAGAAGAAGAAGAAGAAGAAGAAGAAGAAGAAGAAGAAGAAGAAGAAGAAGAAGAAGAAGAAGAGGAGGAGGAGGAGGAGGAGGAGGAGGAGGAGGAGGAGGAGGAGGAGGAGGAGGAAGAAGAAGAAGAAGAAGAAGAAGAAGAAGAAGAAGAAGAAGAAGAAGAAGAAGAAGAAGAATCAATGTATTCTCGAAGGCTTTCATGGCTGTGATCCAATAGTTGTTGTAAGTTTTTCAGGCTGTTTGGCCGTGTGGTGGGCGTTTTTCTTCCTGACGTTTTGCCAGGCTCTGTGGCCAGCATCTTCAGAGGGCAAGGAGCTCAGGGATCTTTGTGTGGGGGGGAGAATAATCCTTTTGGCTTCCCTAGCAGACCTTCGAATGCAGAGTCCGGAGTAAAACAGAAGCTGGATGGATGTTAAGAGGCCAGCCTGCCCACCAGCCCGCAGTCACTGGGGCGGGAGGTGGGAGGCAGTTCCACAAGACAACTGGGCTTGCAAAGAATCCCCCCCTCCCCAGTTTGTTGAAGATAAGCTGTTTTAACAGCTGCGGAAAGGTATCCTGTTCCAGCTGTAACTGCCAGTCATAAATTGGTGGGAGGGGAAGCAGGAATGAGGAGCGCAGAACCGTGGAGATTCTTGAGCCTTGTGGCGCGGTGGTTCAATGCCTGTCCTGCAGGTAAAACTGTGTTCACAACCTGGGTTCAATCCCTGGTAGCAGGCTCAAGGTTCACTCAGCCTTCCATCCTTCCGAGGTCGGTAAAATGAGGACCCAGCTTGCTGGGGGGAATGTGTAGCCTGCGCACTGTAATTACAATTGTAAACCGCCCAGAGACTACTTGTAGTGGTATGGGGCGGTATATAAGCAGAATACTTTGCTTTAACTGCCAGAGGTTGGGAACAAGAGAGGCGTCCGCGGGGGTGGGGGTGGGGTTCACCTTCAGGTGCTGAAAAGAGCACGACTGGATTTGGTTACCAGGCAGCATTCTGGGATTGTAGTGGTATGGGGCGGTATATAAGCAGAACACTTTGCTTTGCTTTGCTTACTTATGAGAAACCCTTTCCACGTTCTTTTAATGGCCTTGGCCACTCACGAGTCTGCGAAAATGACGGCATTCTTAAGAGTGGCACAGAATGCCTGTTGGCTCCTTCCCTCTGGCCGTATGGTACGGGATGGGGCTCTATTTGGTGGGGCTTCCTTTTCCCAAAAAACACCCCAATGACTGTTACATACCGGGCTGGATCAGGAAAGCGAGGTGCCTATTCATTCCTTTCTTTCTTTCTTTTATTTTAATATTTATATACCGCCCGTCTTCCGGAGGAACTCCAGGCAGTTTACAACAATGGCAATAGTAACAAAACTAGGTAGAACACAAAGAAAAAACAGGGACAAAATCACAATATACATATCACAACAGAACTGCATTTAAAAAATGGAAACAAAATTCATGGACCAGCGGGTGGGACAAAAGGGGGAAAAAGAATTATTAAGAAAGACTCCACAAGACGGAGAGGAATGACACCCCCCCAATGCAAATCTCACTATGAAAGAATCCACATTTTGCCTGTTGAGTACATTGGGATCCTATTTCCCTGCCTCGTTCTCTCTTCCCCTCTGTCTTCTTGGCTTTAAAACGCAAGCAAAACTCTTGTGTTTTCTTTCTTCCATAGAAACGGACAAAACAGTCCGCCCTCCCCAGCCAAAAACAGATCCAGAAAAACAGAGAGGAGGGAGTTGGGGGTGGGGTGGAGAGAGAAAGAGGGGGGAAAAACACGAGAGAGAGGACTGAGAAAGGGGCCAGAGCCTTCGAGGTGGCTGAGCCGCTTGGTTTTCCCATCAAGGCACCAGGAAGGTAAAACGAACCACAATTGTCTCCAAAATCAACCACCACCACCACCACCACAAAAAAAATTGTTGTAGGGGAAACAGAAACGGAAAGACTTGAAGTGAGATGGATTGAACCAAGGCCGGAGCAGTGAGTAAGATGGAGAAAAATTGCAAGATCAGCCGCCCACGTCTGACCCAAAATCAGTCGACAACGATTCATGGGCGTCCAAGGCCTCTCAGCAGAATGGAGGCAGCTTTCCGATAGATTTGCTTTTAACACTTGAAAATGCAAATGCCTCTCTCTCTCCTCCCAAAATCTGAGCCAGGGGGTTTTCTAGCCTCCCCAAAGAGGCTTTCCCCTGTTCTGCTTGAGCCCTTTTGCAAAAGACAACCGTTGTGACCGGAGGTACGGAGACAGGATCATGGTGGCAAGTGAATGGGATGTGTGTGTGTGTGTGTGTGTGTGTGTGTGTGTGTGTGTGTGAGAGAGAGAGAGAGAGAGAGAGAGAGAGAGATGTCATCAATTCGCCTACGACTTATGACGAACTGACGAACGAGCGATCTCCGGCTCAACCCACGTGGCTTCCTTTAGGAAGCTAGTCTATCTCATATTTAGTCTTCCTTTTCTTCTCTTGCTGCCGGTAAAAGGATAGGAGCGGAGGAAAGATGACCAGAAAGGGGTAAACTGAAGGCATAGGCCGACAAAACTGGTAAGGAAAACCTCACGATCCAGGTGGTGGTTTCGAAAGCAGGAGGGGCGTTGGCCTGCATGAGCGTCCCGGGCAAAATTCAAAGGAGCACCTTCAAGACTACATCTGATATTTTGCCCTAAGCTTTGGTGGATCGAGCCCCCTTCTTCCAGGAAGGTTCGAGCATGTGGCTTCGTCTCATCCGCCAGAACCTTCTCTTCCACACGGAGATCGCAGGGGTAAGCCCACCCGGAGAGGCCTGTGTTATTTGTCTTCTGTTCCAGCAGCGGTCCAGCCCAGAGAATCTGAAAAGCACTCCCATTCCACTGAGTAATTGCACCCTGCTTTTTCCTTTTGACTCAGGGATCGTGGAAGGAGATGGGGTGGGGGAGGGAGAAGGAGGAGGAGGAGGAGGAGACAAGACCCCACCATCTTAGAAAAACAAGGATGAAAACTGCCAAGACATTTCCTTCTTGGCTGGCTGACGCTGGAGAGGCTCGGAGCCAAGATGTGGGGGAGAGGCAAGCCAAGCCAAAAGCCCTTCCCCTCCAGGCACTTTTTATTTTATTTTATTTTTGAGTTCTGCCACGGCTTGTCTGAATCTCCAGATGACTCCTTTCTTGCATTCTAAGCACCACCAGGTTCTGCCTGGAGCTTCAGGGAGTGGAGAAGACCTGGAGAAAAGAGGCAGTGAGCTTTCTTTGTCCCCGGGGCCCTCCATGGACGCTCAAGCGGCTGGAAGGCCAAGAGAAACAAATGGATAAACAAAGAACTAAACAACTGAAAGAAATACATCCAGGAAGGACTCACACGAGAGCATCCGGTACCATTGGCTCTCTCGGCGGTTGCCTGTGGGAACAACTGCGACTTCCAGTGAGGAATGCGTTGGAATACTGGCCAGAAACCTGTTCAATCCCAAACAAACTCTGATGATGATGATGATGATGGTAATGATGATGATACTACAATGATGATGACGGCAGTGAAAACAACAACAACGATAAGGCGTGAGAATGGATGATAACAAGCTTTGAAGTTCAGGTGACACTCATGCAGAACCAACCAGACAACTGAATGGGGAAACTCAATTGTGGTTTTCTGCAGATGTTTGATTGATTGATTGGTTGGTTGGTTGGTTGGTCGATCGATGATCACTGCTTTATGGAGGGCCAAGGCACTCCTGACTTGCAGCAACCCTCGCAGGCTTTCTCAAGGTCCATGAAATATCCCAGGAACCTGCAAGGATGGCCACCTCCAATGAGCTTCCAAAGTTGAGTGGGGACTTGAACCCAGACCTGCCGAGTCCTGGTCCAGTGCCCTCTCCACGACTGCAGGCACTCGTTCATCCTCACAACTTGAACTTGATAGGCTGCTCCATCAGAGGAACCAAGAGGAAAACATTTCCCTGGTTCTGGTCGTTTTTTTTTGCAAAGGAAGCCCCAGTAGATGCTGAGGGGAGAGGGCTATCCCTTCCCAAGTTTCCTATTACAGTATTTATGGAATCTTAGATGCTTAAAAAAAAAAAACTCGTTCAGGACTCGATTGAGTCCAGAGCGCCATTTCCTCCCATCCTGCCTTCCGTGCAATCTAAGTGGGAAGCTGCAGCTGTGCTGAGACAGGAAAGAGACACTGGCTTATCAAGGGAAGGAGGGAGGGAGGCAAAAAGGCAGGCCCTGCTCTCTCTCTCTCTCTCTCTCTCTCTCTCTCTCAGCTACATACCTTCCGCCACAAACACATGTCTTGCAAACTATGTGAGGTATGCCTCTCCTCGGGGAACCAGCTTTAAAGCTTCCTGACGCAGCCCCTCCAGCCTCCAGGTCTGGTATTTGCCATCACACTTCAACTGGGGCTGACGGCTGAACTCATCAGCCACATATCTCAGAGGCAGGAGGTTGTCTATTACTTACTTACTTACTTACTTACTTACTTACTTACTTACTTACTTACTTACTTACTTACTTACTTACTTACTTACTTACTTACTTGCAACCAGTTCCATACAAAACTTGAATTTTCAGCTTTATACACAGCAAAAATTACTAGGCTTGGAGGTACATCTGTGACAAGACCACCATGAACTTCACCAATTTGGGGCGTTTATACACAACCCCTAAGCTCCGCCGCAAATGGCTGCAAGGTCCGGACCTTAAAAATGTTTACCCACCAGCTCCGGACTTTGCAGACAATTAAGTGCGACCCCGCCCACTTTAGCGCGACCAAACAGCAGTTTTCTTGTACCTGGTATTTGATGGTGACAAATATTTGATCCGGTGTAAGGATAGTGAGTGCGGGGCTCTCCTGGCTTCCGTTTTCTTTTTTTGCGCCCCGCCCCTTTAAGAGATCTGAATGCTGCCCGGAACAAAACGGAGGTAAACCGGCAGTCTTTTCTTTCTTTTTTTCTCAGGCAGCCCAACCCGGAGGGGGATGGGGACAGGCAGCCAGCAACCAGGAAGTGCGGAAGGGGATGGGGACAGAGAAGAAGAAGAAGAAGAAGAAGAAGAACCCCTAAGATCTCTGGTCCGAATTTAAGTGGCCAGCAGAGAAGAAGGGAAGAAGAAGAAAAGAAGAAGAAGAATAATGACTCAAAGGTCTGTGAAGAAGAAGAAGAAGAAGAAGAAGAAGAAGAAGAAGAAGAAGAAGAAGAAGAAGAAGAAGAAGAAGAAGAAGAAGAAGAAGAAGAAGAAGAAGAAGAAGAAGAAGAAGAAGAAGAAGAATGTGGTATGAACGGATTAAAAACAGTATTTTCCCCGTCTTATAAGACGCCTCCATTGATAAGAACACCTTGTCAAGGATGGGTAGCCTGGAAGATATTTCGTAGACCACAGAGAAAGGAGTGCATTTGTCCTTTTTCCAGAAACCCAGGAGGGGACTGTCACTGCCGCCGCACCTAAGAAGAGGTGATTCAGAGTAACCTTTGATAAATTGCACTCCTGGGCATAACGGCTTATTTTAGCTGTCCTCTCGAGAGAGTAAGATTGCATTACGGGCAAGTCCAATAAGTAACTGCTGTTGACAGAGGACAGACAGGAGACAGACAGGAGATCATGTGGCTTTATATGTCGAGAAAGAAAACAAAAAAGGAAGGACACGTGACTGGCTGGGAAAGTAAACACATGGATTAGACAGCTGCTCGTGCACATTCTTCAATCACCCTACAAACTGATTGTGCTGAAAAAAGAGGCCTATAAAACATCTTTAACCTGTTTCGGAAACACAACCTGCATATAAATAAGGGAGAAATACCTCCAGGCTCCCTTGTCACTTGCCCCTTTTCACCACCACCCAGAGATGTTTTAACGGGGGGGGGGGAGGGGGCAAAAGAAGCAGAAACTTTGAAGGATGGGGTTTTTTTTGGGGGGGGGAAACCACTTAATAGTTCCTGGGGGGTTCATTTTGGTTCGGCAGATCAATAAAGCCATGGTTCCATTGGTTTCCTCCACCCAGCAACCACCTTCTCCTAATGCCTCCCAAACACACTAAGGGCGTTTATACACGACCCCTAAACTCCGGGGCAAATGGCTCCCAGCTCCGGAAATTAAAAATGTTTACCCACCAGCTCCGGAGTTAACAGGAAATTACGTGCGACCCCGCCCACTTTAGCGCGTCCCAGCGCAGCTTTCAGGTACCTGCTTTTTGGAGGTGACAAATATTTGATCCGGTGTAAGGATAGTGAGTGCGGGGCTCTCCTGGCTTCCGTTTGTTCTTTTTTTGCGCCCCGACCCTTTAAGAGATCTGAATGCTGCCGGGAACAAAATGGAGGTAAACCGGCATGCTTTTCTTTCTTTTTTCTCCCTCCCTCAGGCAGCCAGCAACCAGGACGTGCGGAGGGGGTTGGGGACAGAGGAAGACAGAGGAAGAGCGAGGAACCCCTAAGATCTCTGGTCTGAATTTAAGTGGCCAGCGGATCTTAGAGGTCGTGTAAAAAGGCCCTAAGGACCATCACAGACTAGGATGAACAACGCTTACTTAGCACCACCTTGGAGCAAAGACTGCTTAAAGCACTGCGCCTCCAGCAAAAGCAGCCCGTCATGCGTTCTTGGACTACACAGAGTATACTGCACTTAGTATAGCTATTTCCCGTAGGCAAACACACATAACATAACGGTGTAGCTCACAGCATTTGAAATTAATTCATTAAGGAAAGGTAAGAACGATCAGAATACACATGGGAGCTAAAGTCAAAAGTAGTAAAACCCCCATCAAATTTGTATATAGAGTAATACCTCGTAAGACAAATGTCCCTTAGGACAAAAAATTCGTAAGATGAATGAAATGTCCAGGAATTGGAAAAACCTTGTAAGATGAATTTTCCTATTGGATGCTTTGCAAGACGAATTCAATGCATTCCTATGGAAATCCGCATTAAACCGTGCTTCTTAGGACGAATATTTTTTGTAGGACGGATTGATCCGTAGAACGAATTACATTTGTCTTAAGAGGTGCCACTGTATAATACTATATCACAAGGTGAGCGAACAACCTGTATATACACGCAGCTTGTGCGTAGCTTCATGCAGAGAAGTTATACAAAACAGGAACAAAAGGTTCAGGTCATGTGAAAATCTAGGGTTATAAATTGTTGCTCTTTCCAAAAATCCCAAGTTTCTCTAATATATCCAGTTAGGAAATGGTTTTTGATCATGGCTGGGGGGGGGAGGTAAACAATCAACCATATTTTTTTGTCTCTTGTCTCACAATAAAAGCTTCCTTCCTGCTAAGTTTCACCATCACGCTGCTTGTTCGCATGATGGTTTGTTGAGCCCTGGATTCTTAGCTTGTTGGTTTGCAAAAACAGTGCTGTAGACCCCTTCCATTCATCTTTCCAGAGCAGTACAAAAATTCCCCAGCTGACTAATCCAGCTAATGTTGAAGTGATTCAGTACGAATTAATTTGGTGCAATTACGCCTGCAGAAAGGTGTCTGATGTCATCAGCGAGTTAATTTTTGGTAAACGAAAACTTTCTTGTGCCTTGTGGCTTTTTCTATGCAAACTCTTTCATCATCATCACGTGGAAGCAGCAGAAACTCTAGGATGGGTGGAAGAGGCCCCTTATTTATTGAAAATGGATACCGCCGTATGATATTAGTAGCAGGGGAAGAATTTCAGGAACTAACAACTTCCTCCTCTGAATCTACAGCTCCCATGGCTTCCATACAACGAAAGGGATTACATGAGTGTCGGAAAAGCCGCCGGAGAGAAGGAGGAAGTATTTACTTACCAAAGATGGAGGAGGTCTATATTCCTTTCAGGCATGTCCAAACTTCGGCCCTCCTGATGTTTTGGACTACAACTCCCAGAATTCCAAGCCGGTATTTCCAATGGCAAAGGACTGTGGGAGTTGTGGTCCAAAACATCTGGAGGGCCAGAGTTTGGACATTCTAGGTCCTAGAAGGTCTAAGTCACCTTTTCTGCCCTCAAAGTGAGACGCTGGATGGGGTTTAGGTCTCGGACTGCAGATCCAAAGGTTGGGGGTTTGATCCCCTGCTTTTGCCTCCTTGACAAGGGGTAGGATCTGTCGGGCCCTTCCAGCTTTGCAGTTCTCTAAGGCAAGGAGGCCTAAGAATGGACAAGCATCAGCTCTAAAGCTCAAGTGACACTCAGGCAGAACCAACCAGACACAGAGGGATTTCCGCAGATCTGAGCATCTCTCGAAGCCCCGTGGAGGAGGGAGGCAGAAAACCCCCGGATAGCCTCCAGGTGACAAGGATACAAAAACAAAGGACGCACGTTTGCCAGTTTGCCCCAGAACCATTTCATTCATCCAAGTCGGGAGAGAACTTTGCCTGCCGTGAAATCCCTCCACGACCTTCTCCCTCCCGGCTTCTGCAGCATAATGAGCGAAAGACAGACCGAGGAGCACCGATTCTTCATTAAGAAGCCATTAAAAAGCTATCAGGGCCGCCAGCCAGGTGGAGTCCCTAGGCAAACACGGTTGCTCTCTCTCTCTCTCTCTCTCTCTCTCTCTCTCTCTCTCTCTCTCTCTCTCTCTCTCTCTCTCTCTCTCTCTCTCTCTCTCTCTCTCTCTCCTGTCCTCTCCCTAACCCCATATCCTTGGCCATTCCTTTGGAGATAGCTATCTGGCACAAACAAAATCGCTCCCAATTGCACCAGCGGGTTGAAGTTTTCCCACTGCAGGGAGTGGCGGTTGCCTTGCCACACAGACGTAAACAACAACGGGGAGGAGAACGACGAGAAAGACGGGTTTTGATTCCAGTGACTTCTGCACAATCGATTTCCCCCTTTTCGCTTCCCTCCAGGACACCCATCGGGAAGCACCTGCCTTAAGCGGAGGTGGTTTAAGGAGAGATGGAGATAGGAAAAGTAAGGAGGAGGACCTGCCTGATTCTGCTGACGCTTGCAGTTTTGTTGGTTGGTTTAATATACTGGAAAGATTAACCTGGAGCAGCAATAAGGATCGGATACGGAGGAGCACATTTTTAACAGCTATATATCTAGGGAGATCCCCGGCCAACAGCCTCCTAATGCTACTGGCCCTGCCTTCCAGGCGGACAACAGCCATCGCTTCCCCTAAAAAATGATCCCTATCCTAAGATGGTGCCGGCAGTCTGGATTGCTAGGACAAAGTTGCAAGAGATCCTGAATTCAGAAACCCAGAGTCAAGTGACGCTTTCGGCAGGCGGGTGGTGGGTGAGCAGGGGGACGGGCGGCGGGGACGGGCGCAGGGTGGGTGGGCGGTGATGGGCGCGGGGGCGGCGGGCGGCGGCGACAGGCAGCTGGCGGGCGGCGGCGGCGGAGGGGCAGCAGGCTGGCCAGCGCCCTCTCTCCATTTTGGCACCCTTGGCAACTGCCTAGTTCGCCTTAATGGAAGCTCCGGCCCTGCCCATGTCCTAGTCTCTGAAGCCATGGAAAACAAACCAGTCCCTTCTTCCATGTGACATCCTTTCAAATGTTGAAACATGGCTATCCTATCCCCTCTCAGCCTTCTCTTGTAAGACTAAACATTCCCAGCTCCCTAAGCCGTTCCTCGCAAGACATTTCTTCCAGACCTTCAACCATCTTGGTCGCCCTCCTCTGGACCCTTCCAGAGGACTCCAAATGTGTAACAAAGGAGCAAATGTGTCCATACCAGTCCTTGGAGGGGGGGGAAATGGAATTATGTTTTCTCCAATCATTTTTTTTTTTGCAGGCAACACTTTAAAACTGGCTTGTCCAAACTTTGGCCCTCCAGATGTTTTGGACGACAACTCCCACAGTCCTTTGTCATTGGAATTGCAGGCTTGGAATTCTGGGAGTTGTGGTCCAAAACATCTGGAGGGCCATAGTTTGGGCATGCCTACTTTAAAATAAGCTCTAGGGGGAAAAAATAACTGAACATCCCAATGTCCTTTGAGAATGGTTTCGTTTTTGTTCTCCAGCTGCTGAGCCAGAGGTTGTGAGTTCAATTCCCCCCAATGGCCTTCCTCGAAACAGGCTGGATTGGATGACCCTTGGGTTCTCTTCCAGCCCCCCCGCCGTTCTAGAGTCTTCCATTCACCCGTGCTTCTTTGACCTCCAAAGAGAAGGGAAACCCACGACCCTTTTGCCGCAGCATCCACCCAGGGCAAAGCTGCTTCCAGACGGGGCCATGGCGGGGGACGCGATCCGCAGAAGAGATTGGGAGCACCTTCCGGTTTATTATTTAAAACCCACTCTGCCCTCTCTTGCTGCCGAGCCAAAAAAAAAAAAAACTAGGTCGCTGGCTTCTCCTGGTCGAAAATTAACACACCCCCCCACACACACACATCACCCGCCACTGCTGCAGCCTTTCATTTTCTCCAGAGTGCCTCTTCTGAATTCTAGTGCACTATTTTGCAGGCAAGGTCACTGTGGAAGAGTGTAACAAAAACCTAGTCTGCCTGGTTGCTCTCTCTCTCTCTCTCTCTCTCTCTCTCCTTTTCCGCCTCCAGCCAAGCTCTAGGGAGGGGAAGGCTGGAAAGATTCAGAAAGCACCATTAGAAGTTTTTCGCCCGTCTAGCCAGGAGGAGGGCTGGGAGCCCAGACTGTGGCTGCTCCCTTCGGCGACTGCCCGCCCTCCGCTGCTTCCTCCTCCTCCTCCTCCCTCCCTCCCTCCCCACTCCTATCTCCCTGCAGCTTTTGGCCTGTCTGACGCCTCCCCGGCTGGCTGCAGCTGACTCGTGGGGTAGGCATTCTTAAAGTCGCAGGGAGGCCTTTTTTTTTTCCTTGTTTCTTTCTGCAGAGGAAAAGCAAAAGCAAAAATAAAAAAATAAAAAATAAACCTTGCAAAGCTGGCAGCCGTGCCCGCGCCACGCATGCACACACACACACACACACACACACACACACACACACACACAGAGAGAGAGGGGGGGGCAGGCGGGTGCAGATAAAAAACAGGCCTGATTTGCAATTACATTAGGGGGTGAGG
The DNA here is from genome assembly GCA_029282475.1 of Phrynocephalus forsythii. Classification (NCBI taxonomy): domain Eukaryota; kingdom Metazoa; phylum Chordata; class Lepidosauria; order Squamata; family Agamidae; genus Phrynocephalus; species Phrynocephalus forsythii. Next base: position 5,142,703 of record JAPFRF010000020.1, on the reverse strand, counting down.
GAGAAAGAAAGAAGGGGAGGGTACCACCAAGTGCTTCTGGCCTTGCTCCATGATCTACTTGCATCGAAGACATTGCTAAATTTATTTCATTTATATACATATACACACACACACATTGAAACACACACAACACAATGGCACGGGCACACAGTGCACATGCAACGAAGGGGTTTGGGGAGGTGGGGTGGGGTGGGGGGTGGGGGGGGGTGGGGAATTTCTTAAGGTTTATTTCAAACAGGCTTCCGGGGAATGCCGGTGGCACGCTGGTAAGTTCCGGAAGCATCAAAAGAACTGCTGGAGAAGGTCTGGACTCCATTATACTGCCCAGAGTGACCTCGCTGCCAGATGGGCGGTGTAAAAATCCAATAAATAAATAAATAAATAAATAAATAAATAAATAAATAAATAAATAAATAAATGATCCAGAGGGTCGCTTCCAGTTCTGCCGTTCTCAAGGTTATTATTCTAACGGGTTGCAAACACCAAGATGCTCCGTAGAGGTTGCCTGCATTTAAAAGGGCTCCTTGCTTGTCGGCTGTTTACAAAACCCTCTGCAATTATTTAAAATAATACACACATGAAGGTACACATAATTGTTATCGCTGAAGGGAAAAAAAAAAACAAAAAGTGCTCCGGGGTGTTGCCAGCTACCACAGAACTATTACCTAGAGGTAAGAACACACCTACATGATAAGGGCAACACACACCTTTTGCGGCAGTGTTGCACCTTGTGGTGTTGCTAAAGACCAAGGAGAAGTCCTAAATGCTGGAGGGCGAGAGAGTCCACTCATGCAGGTATTCCCAAAGGATCCTGTGTGTGTGTGTGTGTGTGTGTGTGTGTGTGTGTGTGTGTGTGTGTGTGAGAGAGAGAGAGAGAGAGAGAGAGAGAGAGAGAGAGAGAGAGAGAGAGAGATGCAGTAGGACCCCCGTATCCACTGATTCAGTTATCCACAGTTGGCAAGAGGGAAAAAAATAAATAATTCAGCAGCCGCAAAGCAAGCTACTGTCACAAAATAGCAGTTTTGGGGGGATGGGGCGTTATCTCTGATCCACAGCTTTCATTATCTATGGCAGGCCTGCCCAAAGTCCGGCCCGGGGGGGGGGGGGGCAAATCTGGCACGCCAGGACATTCTGAGTGGCCCGTGGCTGGCTGGCTCGCCCCTCCCTCCCCCTCCTTCGCCCCATGTTTTTTTAAACAGGCTCCCTGTGCTTCCTTTGGTCCCCACCTTCCTTCCTTCCTTCCTTCCTTCCTCCCTTCCTTGTTCCCCACCTTCCTTCCTTCCTCTCTTGGTTTCCACCTCCCTCCCTCCCTCCCTTGGTCCCTGCCTTCCCTCCTGCGGGTGGGATTGCAAGGGGTCAGTGGGTGGGGCTTATGGGTCGGTGGCTGGGGCTTGCAGTGGGGTGGCAGGGTCAGGGAGCAACGTCCCCTGACACATTCTCAGCCACCAAATCTGGCCCTCCTTACAAAAAGTTTGGGCACCCCTGATCTATGGGAATGCCTGGACCCAATCCCCAAAGGATACCGCAGTCCTACTGTATATGCATATACAGTGGTACCTCTTACGACGAATTTTATTCGTTCTACGGGTCAATTTGTCCTACGGAAAAAATCATCCTACGAAACACGGTTTAGTGCGGTTTCCCATAGGAATGCATCGAATTCGTCTTGCGAAGCATCCCACAGGAAAATTCGTCTCACAAGGTTTTCCTATTCCCGGACATTCCATTCGTCTTTACGAATTTTTTGTCTTAAGGGGCATTCGCCTTACGAGGTATTACTGTGTACATGTTGCAATCGTTGCTATTTGTTGCCAAGTTTGCTCACAACACACAGACTCCGTGGAGCAATAGCCAAAATGTCCTGCTCAGCTCTTGCGCACTCAAGCCCGTGTTTTCCTTTAGCGAGTCATTCCATCCCGTAATTGGATCTTCCTCTTTCCCTGCTGCTTCCCACCTTTCCCCACCCCCACCCCCACCCCAGACTATCCTTCGGGAGGGTGAGAGATGTGCCCGCAGGAGTGCGCATCAAGTGGAGAACATTTAGGAATGCAATTCTTATAACCTCTGGCCACCACCGGCGTGTGGGCTGGAGCGTCACCCGCAGCACCTTGCAGGGACCGCCTCTCGAGCCCTGGAAACCGGCCCAGCTCTGGCACGTCTTTCTAACGCCAGCCGGGAGCCTGTCAGGATGGAGTGCGGAGGAGTGGCAAACTAGGTCGCCTCGGCTGGGCGGACTGTTCCAAGAGTCCACATGCCTACGCACCTCTGCGCCCAAGCTTAAACCCACTGAGTTGTATCGGGAATTATTGCTCCGCCTTCCAAAAAGCCTGGTTCGGAGACACGTCGGAAGCCTGGTGCGATGAAAGAGCCTTGTGTCCTGTTCTGTCCCCTTCCCACCCACCCACCCACCCCAAAAAGATGTCATGATGTGCCCGTTGAGGCTACAGAAATTGGTTGCTCTTTTGAAGCTACTCAGAGAAGTTCAGGTATCCGCTGCATGGAATAAGAAAGCTCTGTAGCATACACATTGAAATGTGTACATGTACACGGGGGGGAGATAATGACATCTGGCTGCGGAACCAGTGGTTGAAAGTTCAGAAGAAAAAACACACACACCGGAAGAAGGGGAGGGTCATCCTAAGTCAGAGCTGACTCGACTGACACATGGCGTAGGATGATTACAGGAGATGTACCGCACCACTTTGCACAATGCAGCGTATACTGGATGCACCATGCCTGCTCCTCGGCAGATGTCCGACGGAGGAGACGATGCACGAGTCAAACCAATGGGTGAAAACGACGGCAGGCAGGCTACGTACAAATAAAATGACAACAGCTGCCCGGGAAAGAGGACGACTCCCCCGTAATTATCCTTCCGCAAATCTCGGCTCCAGCATCTGCGACCCAGATGCGCATGCTAATCTTCGAAACGGCACAGACCCGAAATCTCAGGAGCTGGTTTTGTGTTCTGGTAGGGTGGAGAGGCGTGTTGTATGTCAGTGTTTTTCAACCACTGTTCCGTGGCACACTAGTGTGCGAGATGTGCCTGGTGTGTGTTGCTGAAGTGCTTTGTGTTCAGCCAAACAGGCCCAGGTTGCACTGAATAAAGTATTTTATAATTTTTCATATTTCTGTTTACTTACTATTTCATAATAAAGTAATTATAAAATACTTTCTTTGTGTTTATTTGATTCCTATTCAAGAAAAGAATTGTCAAATAGGCACAGAGTTAATTTTTTTAACATTTTCTAATGGTGGTGTGCCTCGTGATTTTTTTTTCATGAAACAAGTGTGCCTTTGCCCAAAAAAGGTTGAAAAACACAGAGAGCAAGATTGAAAGAGAGAGAGAGAGAGAGAAAGGAGAGAGAGAGAGAGGAGGCGAACAGGAGAGGTGGCACAGAAAGCTACCCCTAGAGAAGGCAGCTGCATGCCAACCGGAGGAAGTGATTAAAAATTCATGCGCGCCGAAAGACAGCGAAATCTGAAAGGCTGGGCCCTATCAAAGCCTCCCTTCCCACCTTGCCGTCCTCAGCAATTCTCGTGCCCGCCTGCCGCTTCGGGTACATTCTGTGAAAAATCGCTGAGGGATGAGCTCCAGATTCCCCCCCCCCCGGAAACCCACCTCTCTTGGTCCTTGACTCGGCAACGCAACGCGCTTTTGAAAATTAAAATAAAAATACAAGCTGCTGCAACACTTCTCCCCACCCCCAACCCCCTCCGCCGCCAGCTCGGGATAGAGAGAGGGAGGAGAGAAGTCGCGATCCGTTTCCTTCTAGGTCAACGCAACTGTGGGTGGCAGCAGCAAGCGCTTGAAAAATCCTCCTTGAAATTATTTCCCCCCCCCTCCAAATGTAACGGGGTGGGTGGGAGGGTGGGTGGGTGGCCCATTTTTGAATTCAGTTCTTCCAGTTCACACACCCCTCGTCTCTCCTCCTTCCTCTTCGCATTATGATCTGAAATACATCATTAAGCCGCAGCTGAAAAGTAAAGTGACACATCTCTCTCTCTCTCTCTCTCTCTCTCTCTCTCTCTCTCTCTCTCTCTTCTTTTCTTCTCTTTTCTTTTCTTCCCCCTTTCTATGACCAAAAGCCTTGGTGCACAAAGCAGAATGTAGCAGTCGGGGGGGGGAGCGAAAGACCTTGTACAGCTTTGAACCAATTAAAAGAGAGGGTGTACAACCTATTTTCTCCATTCTTCCCTCCCCACCCACCCACCCCTTTTATTTGGCAGGCAAATCTATGGCAACAAAACATTTAGAGGAAGGGCCAGCCATCTTTCTCTGCTCAAAAAAAGTATTCCAGCTGACTAGCAACAAGATTCAAAGAATGAAGGGTTGGAACACCCACAGGCTAGGTTCTTGTTCTGCTGGCCTCCTTTATTCCCACCCCGCTTCTCCTTTTCTTTTCAACGACAAAAAATAAAATAAAATAAAATAATTCGACATCTGTGTCTTGGCCGACCCAAAATTCTTTGGAACTGTCAGTATTCTGCACAGTTTTGTTTCAGAACACCCCAGCCAAGGCTCAGGCTGGTTAAGAGAACGCACAATGGTATTGCCTTCACATAGCCGCCCGGGGTGGGGAGCGTCCATTAACAAATGCTTTAATCTTAAAATAAAATATTATTTTATCTTTCCATCAACATCCTTCCTTGACTAGTCGTTGCCGGTTCCACTTCATAGTCCAGGTCCACAAGGACGACGAAATCGTCGCGATTCGAAACAAACGAGGGCTATTTCGCACAACCCATTTTAGTTTTTAATCGTGTGAATGCACAAAAGGGCCAGGAGCAAAGCGCCCAGTTTCAACATCCAAGTGAAATTACCCTGAATCTCTCCTCTTCAGTACTGGCCTATTTTCTCCTACAAACCTTTTCAGAAGTAGCTTAAACGGAAGGATAAATGGGCGAATCTCCGAACGGCTGTTCATAATTCGGGGCTGGAGGGGGGGCGCTCCGAACAAGGGCTGCCTAACATTTCACCGTGGGTTTCTGAATCCGCGTCCATGCCTCCGTCTCTTCTTTTCGCCCTCTTCCCTTCCCCGAGAGGGCTGTTTCGCTTTGCATTTTTAAAGCCCTCCATCCATTACCCAGACTCAAAGCGGCTTCTGTGCATCCTACGGAAAGGTCCTGACCTGTGACCTTTGCCCTCCCCTGAATCTTTCCAGCTCCACCTTGCAGCACCCTCCTCCCCCCCCTTTTAAAAAAAGAGCTGGCTTATTTTACGAGAGGGGCCATGAAACTGATTTGGGGGAAAAGCCAGGCTTTGCTTTGACTCTGTGATGAATTAAAGATAGGGGTGTCCTTGCTCCTTTGGCAGATGAGATTCACACACCCAGAGAGTGAGATACCCATGTTGTTTTGAAACGCTCCTGCTGCAGAACGGCCATCAACCACAGCGTGTACGTGGTGGTGGCTGAAGCCCTCTCCTGGTTTTGTACCCATTGCTCTCTCTGTCTGTTGCCTCTCGTTACAGTCGCGACCGACTCTTCGTGACCCCCCATGTCCACGGAGTTTTCTTGGCAGGAAGACTGGAACAGTTTTGCCAGTTCGTACTCCAGGTGCCTTCAGCGCCTAGTATTCCCTGGTGGTCACCCATCCAAGTGCCACAAGAGGTGGGGATGGCATCTGGCCTGAACGCCTTCAAAAGGGGGCTTGGACAGATTCCTGGAGGAAAAGTCCATCCCAGGTGAAAAACCATGATGGAGATGTGTCATCTCCAGGCTTAAACCTGGGATACTTCAAGGGCCAGGAGAGGGGTATCAGGAGACGGAGATCTAGTCTCATGCGCTCCCAAACGCATCTGGTGGGGCCGCTGTGAGATCCAGGAAGCTGGACTAGATGGGCCTTTGGCCTGATCTAGCATGGCTCTTCTTATGTTCTTATGTAAGTGCTAACCAGGGCCGACCCTGCTTAGCTTCCAAAAGGTGAGATGAAGCAAGAGGTGGGTTGGTGGGTTGGGAGACTGGTGGCATACCCATTAGTGTGTGCAAACACAGGCACACTCAATCTTTCCTTCACGATAATGTGCCCACCGACTTCCTCGCATGGCCTGCCCCCTCCAACACAAAAATCGTGTTGCCATGGAAACCCAAGTTTTTAAAAAAATGCCTTCAGAGTAATGGCGAGGATTACAGTTTTGCTCAGAACATCACAGTTAAAAGAAAATGTAGAGGTAGATACATGTGTGTCTCTGTTTCGGGAGTGGATATTCTGGGGTTGTGTGTAAATCAGGAAGAGGTTGGATGACTACAAAAGAGGTAGTACTGGATCTGAACAATTACAAACAGAAAAAAAAACTCTGTACAGTATTGTATATGTCTTGATCTATCTATCTATCTATCTATCTATCTATCTATCTATCTATCTATCTATCTGTCTATCTATCTATCTATCTATCTATCTATCTATCTATCTATCTATCTATCTATCTATCTATCTATCTACGCACATTGAGTCAGCCAGTGTCACGCAAAGAGTTCAAAGACTGCATGTTTTGCTAGTAGTGAAGATACATCTGTCAAACATTTCAGCAAGTTACAAATTTATGTTTCTGCACCTACGGTCTTAAAGGCGCCACCCGGAGTCAGGGTTGCAATGGATCTGTTGCAACGAGAACAGCATTATTTCTTCAGTAAGAAGAATAGAAAAGAGCGAAACTTTTGAGAATGGGTTCGTTTCCCAAAAATTTTAAAAAAAGAAAGAAAGAAAGAAATGCAACCTTCAAACGCCCTGCAATGTCAGAACCTCCTTTCGTCCGCATCTCTTTCATGGTTTTATCCCCAAAGGGTATTTGCAGGTGAATCTGGAGAGGGGTGAATGAGCAGATATTCATGGCATATTTTTTTAAAAAATGGGAGGTGGGGGGGAGGTCCAGTTGCTTGACTTTAGCAGCTTTATGTTTCTGAGATATCAGCTGCACCTTCAGGGGTTGATCATTCCTTCTCTCTCTGCCAGGCAGCCCTCCTGGCAGAAAAAAAAATAATAAGGGGCCATTGTTGCCCTAAAATCCTCCTGATGTTTTCGACCACAACTCCCAGAATTCTAAGCTTAGATTGCCAATGGCAAAGGACTGTGGCAGTTTGTGGTCCAAAAACATCTGGAGGGCCAAAGTTTGGACATGCCTGACCTATACCATACACGAGAAAGCCAAAGACTGGCCTCTGAAACTCTGGGGCAACGCATTCCCACCCTAGTCCACCTAACGGGCAATCTCCCCGCCAACGGGCACTGCCATTTCTTTACTGCAGGCATGTCCAAACTTTGGCCCTCCAGATGTTCTGGACCGCAACGCCCACAGTCCTTTGTCACTGGCAATCTAAGCTTAGAATTCTGGGAGTTGCGGTCCAAAACATCAGGAGGGCCGATGTTTGGACAGGCCCGCTTTACTGCTTTGGTGCTCCCAGTTGCTGAGGCCAACTCCCTCACCCTGGGTGCCACTCAGACCACAGACACCCAGCACACGGTGTGGCGTATTCAAAGCCCCACCGGCCAACTGGAATGTCTCACAGCTTGCTCGTGGGCTGGCACGGCCGTGCCGCGATCAAGTAGCAGCAGGAAGAGTCACCACAGCCAATGCATCCAACTTATTAACGAAGAAGCGTCACCACGTCTCTCCCTTTCCAAACCTAATATCTGGCAAAACGTTAACCAATACAAAGCCCCACATTCCCAGGGGTCCAGGTATGATCCGTGTGGGGAATAGGACAACCCACGGGGAAGGCATAGGCACGCCGTTTCCCTCCGCAGGGAAGCCATTGCCGGGAGCACCCCAACTGCAGCTGTCCCTCTGTGGTCAAGGGTTTCCAAAATGGGCAGCGGGCAAAAACACTGCAGCCGTTTCTCTGTTCTAAAAAGAAGTCTACTGGTTAAATGGCAGCCTTGTTTCTGTTGCGTTTTGCTGTTTCTTTGGGCCTTCATTTCGGTCCAGGAGGTCATCCGGTGATCTCCTGTGGTGGGAAATACAAGCCTACCTCCCCAGTGTCATTCTTAAGGCGAGGAGCAGACGTCAACTAGACGTCCTTGGGAAAGGCCCTTCTATGTCGGACACCCGGGTCGCTACCCGTCAGACAACATTACACTACATGAGAAAAATCGCTTGCCTGGTTTCAAGGCAGCTGTCTTCTTTTCCTACACAGCAAGGGGAGAACGTTGACCCAAATGACCATGAGAAAGCTCAGAACTGGACAGCAAGAACATAGAAGCCCTACCGCAGGCATGTCCTCAAACTTCAGCCCTCCAGATCTTTTTGGACCACAGCTCCCAGAATTCCCAGCTTGTATTTCCAATGGCAGAGGACTGTGGGAGTTGTGGTCCAAAACATCTAGAGGCGCGAAGTTTGGACATGCCTGCCCTACTGGTTATTTTCGGCATGAGAACAAGACTATCTCAAGAACTGCCCATCCGTCCAAGGGAATAGCATTCAGAAACTGGTGCTACACATGGAAACATCAACAGCAACAGCAACAGCAAGTCTTTATTACGGCTATAAAAACATATAACCCCTCAAAAGGTGAGCCGGGATGTCATGAGACGAGACTGAAAAACTTTGCGACAGCCACTAGAATGTACCAGGTGAAAAGGGGTGGAAAGAAGCATTCCTTTAAATTTCAAAGCCAAGTGCAGTAGACTCTCGTAGAACAAACGGTTTGTATAACATAAAATCTGTACAACATAAAAAAAATTCCAGAGACAGAGGAAATTTGCTTAACAGAATCTTCTATGGGTCAAATCCGTACAACATAAAAATGGTCACAATTGGGGATTACTCTGTTTTCAATGCATCCCTATGGGAAATTTGTATCAAGGAAAATTTGTGTGACATAATTTCATTTGGAACGGATTAATTCCTTTATACAAGGTACCACTGTGGGTCTTTGGAACCTTACTTCTAATCATGGACCCCTCAAGAGCTTTATAGAAAGGGCAGTCCAGAAATCTGCCAAGGAGAGTTTATTCAACCAGCATGACTTATCAGAACTTACTTGACTTCCTTCCAGGAAACCTTGATCATCCGAAAAGCCCTCTACTAAATACCGGTGACGTGTATCATCTTCCAATTCCAAACAGGCAAAAGGGGTTTTAAGACGCAACAGAGCAAAAAATTTCAGGGATCCCGAATTCTCAAAAATCACAGAACACTCCAAATACTCACGCCGCAGAGCTCGGTCCTCACAACATGACCCACCAGCATTTTAAATACCGCCATTCTTGCCAACAAGGGGTGCTTCTCCACGGGTACCTTTAAGTCCTATTGCAGAGGACTTTGGCCCTTTGTACCCGACCCCTAAACTCCGCCACAAATGGCTCCCAGCTCCGGAGCTTAAAATTGTTTCCCCACCAGCTCCAGAGTTTAGAGATAATTAAGTGCGACCACGACCACCTAAGCACGTCCCAGTGCACTTTTCAGGTACCTGCTCTCTGGAGGTGAAAATTTCTGATGCGGATATAACAGTAGTGACTGCCGGGCTCTCCTTGCTTCTGTTTGTTCTTTTTTTTTTTGCCCCCGCCCCTTTAAGAGATCTGAATGCAGTGCCAGGATGGCAGAACGGAGGTGAGCGGCATTCTTTTCTTCCTTTTTTTCTCCCTCCCCTCATGCAGCCAGCAGCCAGGAGTGCGGAGGGGGTGGGAATGTAGGAACAGCGACAAACCCCTAAGATTTCTGGTCCGAATTTAAGTGGCCAGCAGATCTTAGGGGTCGTGTGAAAAGGCCCTTTGTATTGATTACCGAGATGGGTGCCGGTGCCGGTGTGCAAACGCAGAAATCATTTAGGAGCCCTGTTTCAATTATCCGGACGTTCGTGTGATTCCCACCCTCCTTTTTCAAAAACAAATATTTTAATTTTGGCAGGGGGCAGAAAGCTGAGTGAGACAGAAAGGGGCTGTTGATGAGAAAGGGTGCTACCTTTGTTATAAAGAAGCAAGACATATTGGGGAGGGGAGGGGAACCAGGTTGGGGACATGTCTCCTCAGCCAGGCAGGTGGTGGAACCCAACAGCTGATAAGGGAAAATCTCCTAGGGCAGCGGTGGTGAACCTTCAGCACTGCAGATGTTTTGGATCACAACTCCCAGAATTCAGAGCCCAGACTGCCAGCGGCCAAGGACTGTGGGAGCTGTGGTCCAGAACCTCTGAAGTGCTGAAGGTTCTCCACCCTTGTCCTAGGACAGGCATGTCCAAACTTTGCTCCTCCAGATGTTTTGGACCACAGCTCCCACAGTCCTTTGCCACTGGAAATACAGGCTTGGAATTCTGGGAGTTGTGGTCCCAAAACATCAGGAGGGCCAAAGTTTGGACATGCCTGTCCTAGGAATTTGCTGTCACTAGGTGCTTACAAGGAATGATTGGGTTTTCGGGGATGGAAGTGATTGCGCAACAGGGCACATCTCCAGATGAGGAGCAAATTGTCAGCAAGATCTACATGCTTTCTACATACACATTATACCAGGCATGCCCAAACTTCAGCCCACCTGATATTTTGGACCACAACTCCCAGAATTCTAATCTTAGCTTGCCAATGGCAAAGGACTGTGGAGTTGTGGTCCAAAACATCCGGAGGGCTGAAGTTTGGACATGCCTGCATTATACATAGGTTCTTCAGTGTTGTAAGCCACCTTGGGTCCGTTCCAAGGTGAAAGGCAGGGTAAAAAACAATATTTAAAATAAATACATATATACCCGGAGGCAGCTCCTACTCTATACAATAGCAATGCAATCCAGTTACCCTCTGGTGAACCGAAGATGGCTGTATTTAAGCTCTGAAATTCATTTCTAAAAGAAAGGACAAGGAAGGAACAGGGGGACAAAAGCAGGACTTATTACATCAGCCTCATCCCAACACTTAGTAAAATCACTCTGGCATATCCCTCAAAGGTCACCGAGCGGTCGAAAGGGCTGCCAGTCAACAGGGAGGGACAGTTGATCAAGAGAGAAAGAAAAAGGCAGCCCAAAGCTGAATCAATAGTGAATAAGCAGTCGGCATTACTTACCTGTGGAACACCCAAGATAAGACAGGGAGAAAAATCACGGATCACCAGGTGGAGTCGCCGGTGGAGGAAGAAAGAGAAAAGAGAGAAACGAATTAGGCAAATGGTGCAAGATTTAAAGTGGAGCAACATGTCTTTAAAAGCACAAACCCTGGCTCTTCAGGTGCTGATGAGTCCAAGGCATCATATCTAAGATGTCACTTCCACCCTTTCATCTCCATTCAAGTGCGGGTCACTTAAAGTTTTTAAACGGGCGTCTTTGGCTCTGAAAGCAAGCATGGGATTTAGCACTCAAGGTGCGCAGAGAAAAACCTGGAGGAAGATGGACTGGGACCCAAATTCATCTGCAGAGACACTTGAGTCCAACCAGCTGCGAGGTGCAGCTCCAAATTTCGAATTTCCTGCGAACCGCAGGTCACAATTCACAATTTCAACTTAAAGAGGAGCTTAGAGCTTGGGGAGAGCTATTGGAGCAGAACCAGTTGCTCTACATCCAACGCAGAGCTAGCACCGATGGTTGCAGAAAAGTCAGACCAATTAATTTGCAATTTGGACGGGAGCGAAACACACGAACAAGCAAAAAGCAACTTGCGTTGGCCCTCTTGCCTTGCAAGGAACCATTTTCGTCCCAAAGAAGGAAACCTAGTTGGAGAATCTTTGCAGACATCACAAGGGCATTTATTCTGGAGCACCTTTGGGAGCAATGACCCCCCGAATATCAGGCACATGACAAGTTACAGGATTTTCTTATGAAGGTGGAATGATAACTGTCATTCAAGTGATCCTGTTGAATAAACATAGGGTCTTCACCTACCCTTCCTGTCAGGCACCTTTGTCTTATGTTCACTTTAATTTCACCTTGTGTTTTCCGGTTCTGTTCACACACACACATACACTCCCCCCCCCAAATAGAACAAAATTATTATAAAGCATTTATTTTGACCTGGGGCATTAAGTTAGAAAACCCACAATAGGATGGAATCCTCTCTGACGGTGTGGTACGCCTCTCCTCCGTTCACATAAAGTGTTATTCTAGTGCAGTGTTGGCGAACCTATGGCACGGGTGCCAAAGGTGGCACTTGGAGTCCTTTTTGTGGCCACCTGACATCTGTCCTTCACAGCCACCTGGATTCAGGTTAAATGGCTGTATTGGCAGTTTGCGAAAAATTAGTGGGTTTTGAATCGCAGTTTGGGCACTCGGTCTCTAAAAGGTTTGCCATCGCTGCTCTAGTGCAAGAGAGAGAGAGAGAGAGAGAGAGAGAGAGAGAGAGTTTTCCCACGGGTTTGTGGTGTGTAATGGAACGCAACACACACAACACCCCTGTTTCCCCTGAGGGGTTGTTATACCCACATGGCACACAGTTGACTCCCCAGAGATGAAACTGGAGTTCGCTTCACAAATCCTGACACAGACAGAAAAAAACTTGCTACTTCTTTTTCCCCTACTGCCGCAACCTCCGTGTGGGTGGCCCTTAAGTTTCACTCCTCCTTGTGAGTAATTCTCAGCCGGCAACTGTCCGTAAGATCATCATTTGGTGTTCCCTCCCCATCCCATATTCCTCTCTTTGCCTCCAAGGCAACACCGCGGAAGAAAAAGGTGTATTTCTAAAATTTAATTCAGCAGCATTTTAACCAGTGCCTTTAAGGGGAAAAAGCATGGAGACCAAATTGGATTCCTGAAGTTTCTTTTGAGATCAAGTCTTATTTAAGTGGATCCTGAACTCTTCTATATTCGAGTTTGAACAGCCCAAACCTGCTTGGGGGGGTTTTCTTTTGTAGGGGGAATATGGCCAACCCCCCCCCATGAGGGTCTCCCTTTCCTCCTCCTCCTCCTCTTCAAAACAAGAGACTTAAACATTGGCCAACAATAAGTTTCAGGAGCCCTTGCGTTCCTCCTTATTTGTTTGTCTGTTTCTTAAAAAAAAAAAAAAACCCTGAAATCCTGCCTGGTTCTCCAGCGCTCTTAAGTAAACAAGGCAGTCTCTTTTAAGTCGGCCACAAACAAGACTTAGACAATTATTTATACTCCCGGGCCGTCCAGCCCCTGCTGAAGAAATAAAAGGGACTCCTGAGAAAAGGACACCAGAGAGGGCCATAAAATAGGGTGAGAAACCTGTCTGGTCCCCTCTTTGGAAGGGGTTGATGATGGGCCATGAAACCATGTCCTGGGAACGCACAGGGGGAAGTCATAAAAGCAGGTAAGGGAGGACAGGCAGAGGCTATGGCCTTTTGAACCCAAGAAGAGGGAAGAGGGATGGGTGCAAGACCAACAGCTGCATGGCTGGATAATGGGAATAGGTGTAGATGCAACACCAAGAGCTGGCATGGCCATGGTGGATAATGGGAATAGGTGTAGATGCAACACCAAGAGCTGGCATGGCCATGGTGGATAATGGGAATAGAGATTTATTTTATTTCACGTACATGCCGCAGTTTTATGCTATTTCAGTGGTTCTCAACCTGGTGGGTCCCCAGATGTTCCTGGACTGCAACTCCCAGAAATCCTGGCCAGCTCAGCGAGCGAGGAAGACTTCTGGGAGTTGCAGTCCAGGAACATCTGGGGACCCACCGGTTGAGAACCACTGATCTATTTTTCAGTTATGTCTGTATATACTTGTCGCCTTTCTCCCCACGGGCGACCTAAGGGCATCTCACAATGGTTAAAACTATATAATTATCATCGCAGGCAGGTTCAACCCTTGAGTTTCCAAAGGGGAAAAGGAAAAGAAAGAAGAACCTTTGCAACATCTAGTCTCCTCCCTACAAGGAGAGAGGGGATGTTTTGTTTAATTAATTATCAAGGCACCTGTTGTCATGTATAGTGGCAGCAGGGAGGGAGAGGGGTCTGAAATACAGGAATCTTCCAACCAGGCTGGCTGCAGGCGGATTACCTGGCCTCTGGCACCAAGAAGACAAAAAGAAACGAACCAAGCAGGAAGAGCCATCAACCTGTCTTGGAGCCCCAAGTATTCAAATGGAGGGACACGTTTTTGACTATCAATGGGGCTGTTAACTAGGCTTTGAGAGATGCTGGAGCAAGTCTGTTGTCATGGATGAGGAACTACTTAAGATGCCCTGCCAGGAGCACCTCCAAAGTCCTCTTTAGGAATGTTTAAGACCCCAGGAAGATACTGGATGGGCAGGGAGGCTCAAGGCGCAAACTGGTATCCATCTAAAGGCGCAAACTGGTATCCATCTAAAGGCGCAAACTGGTATCCATCTAAGCCAGGCATGTCCAAATTTTGGCCCTAATGATGTTTTGGACCACAGCTCCCAGAATTCTAAGCTTAGATGGCCAATGGCAAAGATCTGTGGGAGTTGCTGTCCAAAAACATCTGGAGGGCCAATGTTTGGACGTGCCTGATCTAAGCAAGACTCTTCAAACACATGTAAGCAGAGCTCTTCCTACCCTCACCAGCGGTGTGTGTTCTGCTCATGGGATCCCCAGCAATGGAGATAGGTATCAAGTCAACACAAGATTAATCCTGCCAGTTCCTTGTGGCAGGTGCATTGTTCCTGAGAATAGCAAAATTATGGCAACGGGCGCATGCCAGAGATTCTCTCCCCGTGTTTTTCCTTCTGATTCCTTTTCTCCAGCCTTGTCTGGAGGCGAACTTCCTTGGGGCAAAGACACAGATCCTACTGCCCTTCACTCAATAAGATTTTTTTTATTTTTTTGCTGGGTTTCTCCCTTGCCCCAACTTACTTTCTCAATAGCTAACCCCCAGGATGGATTTGATTTGAATCAAGTTGATTTAAATCACCCTTTTATTTTTAAAAAATCAGATTTTGATGGCACAAATCAGACGTAGATCATGGTTTAAATCAGATTTTAAAGAAGTCGCTGGGTTTTTCTCCCCCTGGCGGGGTGGGGGTGTGTGTGTCTCTCTCTCGTGGCATATTGCAACCTCCTTCTGAAAAACTCCTTCCCTGACTTGCAGCACTCCTAAAACATGAATTATGGACCACCCTCTTTTCTTGGAAGAAAGAGAATTTTAGTTCCCAGTTGGCAATGGAAGCTGGGGAGTGCAAAAAGGCATCTTTCACTGCATGCCATTGGGCTTGACCCGGGGTGGGGGGAGGGATGGCGGTTGTGAGGATGGGGGACCAAGGCAAAACCTTCTCCAGCTCTTTGCACACACACACACACACACACACAAGATCTCAAAACCCACATTCTGTATTTTAGACATTGCTCTCTCTCTCTCTCTCTCTCTCTCTCTCTCTCTCTCTCTCTCTCTCTCTCTCTCTCTCTCTCTCTCTCTCTCTCCTTTTCAGACACAATTTTGGCAGTCTTCCCGAGAAGCAGCTTTAAAATGGAGCATAAAAATAATGTGTGGTTGGGCAAGTGGGGGGAGAGAGAGAGAGACTGAACCAAAAAGATAAATGCATGAACACTGTAAGTCTATGCAAAGAAAGAGATAGATAGGGAGGGAGGGAGGGAGGGAGGGAAGAACTGATGGATGGAGGGATGGAGGGATGTCCATACTTCAGCCCTCCTGATGTTTTGGAAAACAACTCCCTGAATTCTAAGCTTAGATTGCCAATGGCAAAGGACTGTGGGAGTTGCGGTCCAAAGCATCTGGAGGGGTGAAGTTTGGACACGCCTGGATGGATGGGTGGGTGGATGGGAGGGAAAACAATGGAGTGGAACTCCAAACGGGCATGGAGGACCTCCCCCCCCCATACATCCTAGTCCTGTAATTGGCTTCTCCCAACAAAAACATTATCAATCTTTTTAACCGCTCCCCACCCCAGAAAGAAAGTAGGGAGAATATTTTAGAGATGAATCCCATCCTTTGGAAGCTTAATCTAGACAAGTGGTTCTCCCACCTGTGGGTCCCCAGATGTTCCCTGGACTGCAACTCCCAGAAATCCTGGCCAGCTCAGCTAGTGAGGAAGACTTCTGGGAATTGCAGTCCAGGGACATCTGGGGACCCACCGGTGGAGAACCACTGGTCTAGACCAATGGTCCCCAACTTTGGATCCCCAGATGTTCTTGGACTTAAAATCCCAGAAGCCTTCTCTGTTAGTTGTCCTGGGCAGGATGTCTGGGAGCTACAGTCCAAGAACATCTGGGGGCCCTAAGTTGGAACCACTGGTCTAGATCCTCACGTTCTCTTAAATCTTTTGTTTTGTTGAAATGCTGGGAGGATGAGGGCTCATAAAAACACTTTTAGGGACCAAACATACATGTGTCACCCACACCCCAGTCCTTGATAATGACCAGAGAACCCTTGATTGATAATCAGTCTTTCCAAGTGGGCTTCTAGCATCTGTCTTTTTCCAAGGAGAAAGGTGGGGTAAAAATATTCAAAAATAAATAAAAACTAAAATAAAATAATATAACTCATGCATGTCCAAACTTCGACCCTCCTGATGTTTTAGACCACAACTCCCAGAATCCCAAGCCCAGACTGCCAAAGACAAAGGACAGTGGGAGTTGTGGTCCACAACATCTGGAGAGCCGAAGTTTGGACATGCCTGATATAATTGAAAGCGGAACAGGTGGGATACGGCAAACAAGAGCTTGTGGATCTTTTCGTTGTGTCCCTGAGCTGAGACAGGAGAAGAGGGCACGGGATTCGAACACCTGATCACAGGACGCTTCCTGCTCCGTCTGGTTCCCATCAGGTGAGCCGGCGCACCTGAGCAGCCGTGTGGTTGCAACCACGGCGCGGATGGCAGGCGGCACGACATCTAGGCCGTGCCTACACTCTCTGCCTAACCGTACCCCGGTTCTGGAAGGCAACCTAGGTGGAGTTGTTGCACTTGGTAAGCTGGCGCTTCCTTGCCGCTCTCCCCCTTACGCCTGAAGGGCCCAGGCATGCGCCAGGGGTGGTGGTGGGGGTGGGGGTGAAAACGGGAGGGAGAGCCGCTGGGACCTGACGAGAAGGTTTCCCACAAGCCGGCCCTGAGAAGCAAAAACCACAAAGAGGGAGTTTTCGCGGCGCTTCTCATTAAATGGCAGCCAGAGGGCGGATGCCAACCGGGCGGATGCCTCTCGGTTCCCTCGGACGGCCCAGCCCATGCAAATGCCAGTTTCTTCCGATGACCTGAAAGGACCTGCAAAGAGAGGAGTCGCCCGTCCTGGGATGTCCCAACTCCAGCTGCGATCCAGAGAAGGGAAAGGGAGGAGTAAGAGGAGGAGGAAGGAGAATGGCAGCCATCAAAGTGAGATGAGAAAGTCATTATTTGTGAACCGGGGCAGATGGGTGGAGGGAGGGGGAGAGCAGGACAGGAGCTTGTCTCTTGGACGAAAAGAGATGTGTGTTGTGACTGGAGGTCTACGCAGAGATTAAGTCAGGGTTTATTGTGGTTTCCGGTAGACAGTTGCGACTGACACAACGCGGAGAAAGCCAGCCGGACCTCCTTCCTCTTCCTGCCTCGCCAGCTTTGGGTGTTACTTGTGAACAGTCTGCAAGGGCTGTGAAAAGCAAAAGGGGGAAGCATGCAACACCCAGACACACAGATATTTCTGAACCAGAAACCAGTTAAATGAGAATTATCCTTCGCCCCAGGCTTTAAAAAGTGCTGGCAAAAAAATGATCTCACTGTGTCCGCAGTAAAAGAGACCTTTGGGTAGTTGAAATAAATAAATAAATAAATAAATAAAATCTATTAGAGGCAAAGCTTCCACCTCTGCCCCAGGCTCTCCCAGGCTCTGCTGATTAGGGGAACGTGGGACTTGTAGTCTAAATGACCTGCCCTCCCCTTTCAGGCAGATGAAGAAAGAGGAATGGGAATGGACAAAAGCATGCATTTCTACAGTAAGTTGCATGCAAGGTCACCCTGAATAAATTGCATTTTTGGGGAAGAGAGAACTGCTCTTAATTAAGCAACGGCTAGACATTGTCTCTCTGATATTTGTTCCTGATTCTGAATTGTGCAACAGTCCGATACTAATTAAGGGGGGGGGACCTATCTCATTGATCTGGAGTGCAAATCGCCAGGATTAACTAAGGTCGTTTATACATGACCCCTAAGCTGCGCTGCAAATGGCTCCCAGCTCCGGAGCTTAGAAATGTTTCCCCACCAGCTCCGGAGTTTGGAGACAATTAAGTGCGACCCCGCCCACTTTAGCGTGACCCAGCGCATTTTTTTCATGTACCTGCTCTCTGCAGGTGAAAAAAATTTGATGCGGATAAGAGTGCCGGGCTCTCCTGGCTTGTCTGTTGTTTTTTTGCCTCCCGCCCCTTTAAGAGCTCCTTGAGACGGAACCAGGAAGTAACGGGGTTCGTGGCAACTTCGACCGGCACCGGCAGGTTAGTAAAGGCTTCTTTTTTCCTTTTTCCCCCTCCCTCCCCTCACGCCGACAGGAGCAGGAAGTGCTGAGGGGTGGGGATGCAGGAACAGAAACGAACCCCCAAGATCTCTGGTCCGAATTTAAGGGATCAGCGGATCTTAGGGGTTGTGTGAAAAGGCCCTAAGAATATGACATTTTATTCCTTTAGAACTACTGTACAGTGGTACCTTGTATAAAGGAATTAATTCGTTCCGAATGAAATTATGTTAAGCAAATTTTCCTTTATACAAATTCCCATAGGAATGCATTGAAAACGGAGCAATCCCATTTTTATGTTGTATGGATTATGCCCATAGGCGATTATGTTAAGCAAATTTCCCCCTATCTCCGGAATTTTTTATGTTGTACAAATTTTATGTGATACAAGCTGTTTGTTATACGAGGGTCCACTGTATATCAATTGGTCATGCAGAGATGTCTCAAGATGCCAGAGAGTCATAAAAACGGACGGCTGGTCTGCACAGCCGGTGGTGGGATGGGAACGACCCAGGTCCTGGCTTTCAACAGCTATTGAGAAACCCCTTTTTGGCTGGCGCTTCCGAGTGCCTGCAAAGCACCGGATCCCGGCGCGACCCCCGCGCCGTGGGTTGGCCGATACCACACGCAGGGGTTTCGCCTGCAGCTGCTGCAAAATTGCGCCAAGCAGACCTGAAATTGCTTGGCTGTGGCGTGAGCTTTTGTCAAACCACAGGGTCCAATGGGACAAGAAATGGGTTAGTTACGGACACACCACGGCGATCCTCATCTCTACACACACACGCGCAGCCCTTCTGCTCGCCCATTTCATGGACGATGCCTGCTACCTCTTTCTTCCAGATGCAGAACAAAATAAAGACAATATTTAGCAGGAGAGCTTGCCCAGAGACAGCAAAACTTGCCATATGTTGCAGAGAGGCATGGTCTATACCAGTGGTGGTGAACCTTCGGCACTCCAGATGTTTTGGACCACAACTCCCACAGTTCTTTCTCTTTGGCAATTTAGGCCCAGAATTCTGGGAGTTGTGGTCCAAAACATCTGGAGTGCTGAAGGTTTGCCACCACTGGTCTATACACAATATAAAAACTAGGACTTTTCCAAACCGATGTCTCCTGCCCTGTGCATGATCTGAAACACTAGGAAAACAAACAGACCATCCGATGGTCAAATCACTATGTTATGTGTCTTCCATGGCCTTCTCTTCAGGTTCTAGAGAAGGCTGAGATCGCTCTCAAATCTTAGTAATTGCTAGCTTTCTCTCTCTCTCTCTCTCTCTCTCTCTCTCTCTCTCTCTCTCTCTCTCTCTCTCTCTCTCTCTCAAAGGCAGAAATGTCCTAGCCCTCTGGGCATACGTTTTCTTAAACTTTCTGTGGACCCTGATTGTATGCCATTTATAGCAATCCGAAGTATGGAATTTTAGAAGCAAAACTGTTTTTTTTTTAATTATTCCCCTCCATTCTCCCTCCACACCCATGAAAGCTTCATTTGTTGTTTTTCAAGATGGAAAAAAACTGCATTTAAAGGTCTGGGAGTTTTTTTACCCCTGTGTACAATCCAAAAGAAAATTTGGGGGGTGGGGGGCGGAAGGCTTCCTAGTGCAGCTGATAAAATTCAAGGGCAATTTTTAAACATGGCAGTCCGATCTCAAGTGGGAATGCTGGGCTTTAAAAAGGAGCAAGTAACTCCGAACCCACTTAGAAACAAGGCGTTGTATCTTGAGAACGTCCTCCCAGGCACGCTCTTCAATTCCTCACCAAAATAATAATAATAATAATAACCTGAACAATTAAAACAAGTGCGTAGTTGACGCAAAGACAAAGCTGGCATCTCCCTCTGGTGAGTGGCAGAACCCTCACGGGTGAACTGGTCTGGGCGTGTTATCTGGAGATCTTCCCGTATCAACGCCTTCTCCTCCCGCCGAATGAAAGAAGCAGAAACTGTCTCTTTTAATAAAGACTGCTTGGTAACAAGACTGTTTTGTGAGACAAACATTTCAACCTTTAAAAAAAACCCAAGGTGATTCTCTGGGTAACAGATGACAGAATCCGGCTCTAAGGGAGAACACATGTGCCGTCTTAAATTCCAGAAAGAGAAAAACAGTTACCCTGGAAAACGGAATAGCTGCAAGTCCTATTTACCAACGAAAGGTCCTCCTTCTACCTGGCAGAATCAGATGAAAAGTCTTGCCTGCAGCGAAATTAGGCTCATTTAAGCAAGCCGGTGGCAAACGAAGCCCCCACCAGAGTCACCATTTGCTCCAAGGCAGAAGGGAGGGGAGGAGGAACAGAATGGGTTGTTTATTTAAGGTGTTGTTGTTATATATCGTAGCTGTGTTTCTTACTTTGACTGTTATTGTTCTGATTTTGGGCAGAAGGTCGTAAATTGGACTTGGGTTTTGTTTTGCTAAAATTCTTGGTTTGTCCTTGGTATCCTCTTTTGCTGCAACTGGGTGGTTTGTTGTCGTGAACCGCCCAGCCGGTGGCCTTGCAGCCAGATGGCTGGCAAAGAAAGAAAGAAAGAAAGAAAGAAAGAAAGAAAGAAAGAAAGAAAGAAAGAAAGAAAGAAAGAAAGAAAGAAAGAAAGAAAGAAAGAAAGAAAGAAAGAAAGAAAGAAAGAAAGAGAGAGGGAGGGAGGGAGGGAGGGAGGGAGGGAGAGAGAAAGAAAGAAAGAAAGAAAGAAAGAAAGAAAGAAAGAAAGAAAGAAAGAAAGAAAGAAAGAGAGAGAGGGAGGGAGGGAGAGAGAAAGAAAGAAAGAGAGAGAGAGAGGGAGGGAGGGAGAGAGAAAGAAAGAAAGAAAGAAAGAAAGAAAGAAAGAAAGAAAGAAAGAAAGAAAGAAAGAAAGAAAGAAAGAAAGAAAGAAAGAAAGGGCATTTATACACGACCCCTAAGCTCCGCAGCAAATGGCTGCAAGCTCCGGAGATTTAAAATGTTTCCCCACCAACTCCGGAGTTTGCAGACAATTAAGTGCGACCCCGCCCACTTTAGCGGGGCCCAGCGCACTTTTCTTGTACCTTCTCTCTGGAAGTGAAAAATATTTGATGCGGATGTGCCGGGCTCTCCTCGCTTCTTTTTGTTTTTGTTTTTTGCCTCCCGCCCCTTTAAGAGGAACCAGGAAGTAACCGGGGCTCCCCCAGCAGCGTCCACCAACACCGGGAGGTAAGGTTTTATTCTTTTGTCCCTTGTTTTCCTCCCTCCCCTCACGCAGCCAGCAGCCAGGAATTAGGGAGGGATGGAGACACAGAAGAGCGACAAACCCCTAAGATCTCTGGTCCGAATTTAAGGGGCCAGCGGATCTTAGGGGTCGTGTAAAAAGGCCCAAAGAAAGAAAGAAAGAAAGAAAGAAAGAAAGAAAGAAAGAAAGAAAGAAAGAAAGAAAGAAAGAAAGAAAGAAAGAAAGAGAGGGAGGGAGGGATAGATAGATAGATAGATAGATAGATAGATAGATAGATAGATAGATAGATAGATAGATAGATAATGTGCTTATTATATAAAGGGACAGACAGGAAGGAAGGAAGGAAGGAAGGAAGGAAGGAAGGAAGGAAGGAAGGAAGGAAGGAAGGAAGGAAGGAAGATGCCACAGGTGGGCAGCAGTATGGAGAAGGCAACTGGAAGAAATGCAGAGGTATGGTGGAAACCAGTAACCACTGGAAAGAAACAGAAAGGGATGGCGGCACCGAGACAGCAAACATAGTTCAGGGAAGGAGCTGGAAAGATCTGCAAACTTTATTCAGCATCCAGGTTTCTGATTAAAGAATAGCCCCAGGGCATCTTAAGAAAAGCCAAGCTCCTTAGAAAGGGATAGAAAGGGTAACATTGTAAACTTAGAGTAATGAAGGCATTTTGTTCTGGGTTGTTTTTTTGTTGTTGTTACTATGGATTGTTTCCAGTTTTTGCCACCTCCTTCGTATCTTAAATATAAACATGCATTTTTACTGGGGGGAAAAAGAAACGGGGCAGAATCAGTGCAGCCCCCAACTATCTGGTAATGCTGCGCCGTTCTCAAAACCCTGGCAAACAGATGGGATTTGTTTGTTTCGTTAAAAATAAAAGTAAGCTACTAAGTTGCAACAGAGAGGCTGG
Organism: Phrynocephalus forsythii; assembly: GCA_029282475.1. NCBI lineage: Eukaryota > Metazoa > Chordata > Lepidosauria > Squamata > Agamidae > Phrynocephalus > Phrynocephalus forsythii. The sequence continues at coordinate 5,120,360 of JAPFRF010000020.1, read as the reverse complement.
GCTGTGCTGATTTAAAAAAGCAATGTTGGTATTAATGTATCCACAGTACAGTAGGACCCCCGTATCCACTGGTTTATTATCCACTGGTTCAGTTATCCACGGTTGGCAGGGGGGAAATTAAATAATTCAGCAGCCACAAAGCAAGCCGTTGCCACAAACAGCAGCTGTCAAGCAAGCTACTGTCACAAACAGCGGCCATAAAGCAAGCTACTGTCAGGAAACAGCAATTTGGAGGTAGTCGGGCAGGTGTTCTCTCTCATCCACAGTTTTCATTATCCACGGGAAAGCCTGGAACCAATCCCCAGCAGATGCCAGGGTCCTACTGTACGTCTTAGAACGGCACATTTGGAACGGGCACTATGAATCCTGGAGACCAGCCCCTGTCAAGCAGGCTCAGAGGGGAATCGAACACCCAACCAGCAATCTAAAAGGCACTGAGCTTTCCGGTCGTTCCCCACCCACCCGCCTCCCCGAACTCACAGAGAGCAACGCCCCTCTTCACCCCCTCCTGTGCTTCCTGCCTACCCAAGTATGGAACTGCCTTTTTTTTTACATCTTCTTAGTGGTTCCAGGGGAGGGGAACCCAGAAAACAATGGGGAGGGAAGTATGAACTTGCCAGCTCATTGTTTGTAAGAAGGAGGGGGGTCTTGGCCCCTCTGGCCAGCAGGCCTTTTTTAAAAAAGCAAAATAAAAATCCAAACTCCATTTTAAAATCGTTCTCCAAGTTGTTTCCAAACTCCTGACCCCCAGGCCTCCACCCCGAGTGGCAAGGAAGGAACAGTTTAAAAGGGGTGTTGCCCTGTTAGGGGGAAAGAGATGCGCTCCGGAGTCCTGCACACACACTCTCTGTGTCTCTGTTTTATTTTTATTTATTTATTTATTTCTGGCGGTACCCGAATAAAAGGAAAGGGAGACACCTCTCAGGACACGATGAACTTTTGACCCTGGCTGGAGACAACCCTAACCCCAGAGAGGGCTCTTAAAAGGTGCCTGCGTCAAGGGAGGCCCGCACCATTCCCTGTGTTGTCGCTATTTTTTTTTTTACAATGACCAGATGGTGAGCGCTCATACCAGCTCACATCCCTGCCGCTGACCGTCTGACCCCGGCATAAACGGAAAGCAGCCTCCTCTCCTCCTCCTCCTCTTCTGCTCCTCCATCCCTCTTTAGCTGGCTTAAGCTGGCACACACACACACAAAAAAAAAAACCAAGACTCCAAAAAGGGGGTCGGAAAACAACCATCCCTAGAGAACAGCACAGCAAAGCAAAGTGTTTCTGCTTCTATACCCAGAGGCATAGCTAGGGCTTCGAGAGCCCGGGGCAACTGTCAGCATTTGCCCCCCCCCCACCGCCTGTCATTGCAAAATATAATCTGGATGGCAGGGGGGGCAATGGCGGGTGGGGGCTGGTAGGCAATTTGGCGCCCCCTAATTGCTGCGCCCGGGTGGCCCTGCCCCTCTTGCCCTCCCCACGCTACGCCCCTGTCTATACCGCCCCATACCACTTCAAGTAGTCCCTGGATGATTTGCAGTTTTTAATGACAGTCTGCAGGCTACAGATTGCCCCCGCCCAAATGCAAGCTGGGTACTCATTTTACCGACCTGGGAAGGATGGAAGGCTGAGTGAACCTCGAGCCTTCTACCTGCGATTGAACCCCCAGGTCGGGAGCACAGTTTTAGCTGCAGTGCAGGCATTGAACCACTGCGCCACAGAGCACAAGAGGGAACACACACACACACACAATCACCTGGGTGTGATCCAAGAAGCGAGATGGGAAGGACAATGGTTTCGAAACCATCGGGATCATCTTAAAACTGTGGAGCTACTTGTTAATATGTCGATATAAAAATCACTGAACATAGAAACTGCTTTGTTATGCTGTTCCATACTATGCCAATCTAAAGCATTGACAGTGATTGGAACATTCCCTCCAGAATTTCTGATACGGACTTTCCTGGTTCTGGATGAAATTCCAGAAGGGCAGGAACTTCAGATTGTCTATACTCAACACCTACACACCCTTTGGGATGAATGTGCTGGTTTGGCACCCCCGCTGTGGAACCAGAGGTTGCAAAAGTTCAGTTCCCCACTGGGTCTACCTTGAGTGGGTGATCCACAGCAACCCTTGTCCGCTCTAATATTAACAGTAAGCTCCATCCCACAGGAAAAAGCCTTAAGATGCCCTCTCGGGAACAAAAGGAGCGTTCCTCTCTAAAACCAAGCCTACAAACCGCCTGGAAAACACACCATCCCACCCTTGCTGAATAAAAGCAAATTTAAAAAAATGTTATTCAAAAGACAAAACGCCCCCTTGCCTTGATCGGCGCAGGAAGGAAATGGGAAGTTCTTTTACTATGTGTCATCCCAGTTCGGGACTGGAGCGAAGCTACCAAACACCGGGTGGCCATCCATTCCTTTCGCTTGAGTGTGTTCTGACTCACCACAAAATCGCCTTGTTCGTTGTGGATTTCTGGACCCCTTTTTATAACAGCCCTCCTGTTCATCACCTCCTCGGAATTCTTGACACCCACCCCGTTGCCTCCTTCCCCATAGCGGATGAGTCTCTTTCTGCCCCATCTGCCCCATCTTTCTCCACCCCAAGAACGATTTACGGCAGGGCTAAAGGTAGCCTCTCCCCCTTTTCTTCCCCTCCACAAAAACAGTTTCAGAGAGAGTTGCCGTGTTAGTCTTTTCAAGAATTTCAGGCAAAAATCAAAGAAAAACAAAACAAAACAAAACAAAACAAAAGACACACACAGGGCACCTTAAAGACTAACTTTCATATTTTAATGTATATTTTAATGTATATCTCATACTCTACAGTATCTCACACCTCATTCTGCTGCTCTATGTCTGAAGAAGTGCACATGTGCACAAAACGTCACTTTAAAATATGAAAGTTAGTCTTCAAGGAGCCCCATGTTTGTGTCTTTCGTTTTGTTTTGTTTTTCTTTGATTTTTGCCTGAAATACCACATAAACAGGCCAACAAGGCAAAAAAAAAAAAAAACCCTAGGGCTGGTTCCTTTCCGGAATAGGGAATGGTGTGCAGTGGGTGTTGGGTTTTTGTTGTTGTTGATTTCGTTCCTAAGCCCAACTGGCCCCTGCTTCGGCCTGGAACAGTCATCAAGCAATGGCTTGGCGCAGATGCCTCACCCACCAACTTCTTAACAATCTGGAGACGGCAGAAGAGGCATGAAACGGATTTGGGGGGATGGAGAAAGAAGGACTCAGAGGTGACTCATACGAATGTGAAACGATGTACCTAGAACTCAGCCAAAAGCATTTCAGCTCTGGGTTTTCTATCGGGAGTCTGAACTCTCCTGAGCCGGTTCAATTTTATTTTATTTTTTGTAATCTGGCTTCCCGCAGGGTCTCGGGAGAGATGGCGGCTTCCCAGCTGGCCTCAAAATTAAAATGTGCAACTGCTCCGGCGGCCTCCTGCATCAAACCCCAAGATTAAGAACCGGGTGGGTAGCAATCCAGAACACATCCGCTCTGCGCCCTTTGGGATGGGTTGCGGCCCTCCACGCTTTGACAGCGCTGCTGAAAACACATTGCACGCATGTGCCCCGCACGGACTACTCTAGGAAACCTTTTTAAGCTCAGGAAGGCAGTCATAAGAACATAAGAACATAAGAAGAGCCAGGCTGGATCAGGCCAAAGGCCCATCCAGTCCAGCTTCCTGTATCTCACAGTGGCCCCACCAGATGCCTCTGGGACCGCACGAGACTAGATCTCTGTCTCCTGATACCACTCCCATAAGAACATCTAAGAAGCCCTGGATCAGGAAGGAGTCCAGCTTCCTGGATCTTGGCCCCACCAGATGCCCTGGGAGATGACAGATCTCTGTCTCCATCATGGCATCTGGCCGGTTTTAAGCCTGGAGATGACACATCTCCATCATGGTTTGCCACCTGTGATGGACGTCTCCTCCAGGAATCTGTCCAATCCCCTTTTGAAGGCATCCAGGCCAGATGCCATCACCATATCTTGTGGCAGGGAGTTCCACAGACTAACAACGTGCTGGGTAAAAAAACATGTTCTTTTGTCTGTTCTCACTCTCCCAACCCACAGTCTGAGTTGATGTCCCCTAGTTTTAGTATTTTGTGAGAGGGAGAAGAGCTTCTCTCTATCCACTTGACTCATGCCCTGCATTGTTTTGTACGTCTCAATCATATCCCCCGCCAGGAGCCTTTTTTCCAGACCAAAGAGCCCCAAATGTTTTAGCCTTTCCTCATAAGGGAGGTCCCCCAGGCCAGTAATCATTTTAGTCGCTCCCTTCTGCACCTTTTCCAGTTCCATTATGGGGAGCATGAAGCATCATCCCCTGCCCAGTTTTCTGCCTCCCCAACGTTGCTTGAACCTGCGCAAACAAAATTCGTTCTCGCACATTACTTCTAAGGAGAGAAAGCAAGCCGCGTTCCGGAGTGGAAAATCCCTTGCAGTTCCTACTGCCTTCGTGACCAAGCTTTGTTCTCAAGGGCACCTGAGGGTACAACAAGAACCATTTGGGTGGAAACTCCTCTGAGGGAAAGCCAACTTGAAACTAAGGGGGAACTTCCTGACGGGGAGAGCTGCCATTCAACAGTGGAACAGCTTGTCCCACAATGTTGCGGGTGCACCATTGCTGTTGGTTTTCAAGAAAAGATTGGACAGCCATCTGTCCAGGATGGTATATGAGGTCTCTTGCCTTCATCAGGGGTGGGACTGGCAGACCTCCCAGGTCCCTTCCGATCCTATATTGATCCTATGGTAATATTATTCTAATGAGGAACCTTGCGTGGCCTCGTTTGGAACCACCACGTGGGAAGTCAAGATGACAGTGGAAGGAGTATTCAAGAAGTTTAAAGGGTGCTGGTCTCTCTCTCTCTCTCTCTCTCTCTCTCTCTCTCTCTCTCTCTCTCTCACACACACACACACACACACACACACACACACACACACACACACACACACACACACACACACTTCTCTGTGCTTCTCGCTCTTTCTTGCCTCTTAACCCAGCTAACATCTGGCCAACAGAAGGAGCTTTTGCTGATGTCCCGCTTTATGGACTCTCGCTTATGTAAGTCAGGCCCTTTTGCGTTAAATGAAAACCACATGACCGTATCAAAATAGTGCCAACAAGTCTCATACCGCTCCAAAAAAAAACCCTTATTAAAAAAACACACACAGGAAGTTATTTACCCCCATTTTAACATGCAGGTTGGCCTATAAATAACTTAACACCAGGGAGAGGGAAAACAGCAACTTTTTTGTTAATTAAAGCAGATCCCGTTTTTTTCCCCCCCCCAGGGCAGCAGAATGAAATCTCAGCTATATTTTACGATGGCGCCTGCCAGATTTGTATTCATTACTAGCCCCTGCCGATATTTTTGCCTTCAAAACCCGTTCTCCCCTTTTTCTCTCTCTCTCTGCCTTCCCCCCCCCCCCAGGTCGATTCTTGAGAAAAGTGAAGGCAACTAATCATAGCCAGGTGGGAGACGCCAAATTCTGGCCAACCTCTGGACTGGCTTTATGAAAAGCTTTTTTTTTAAAAAAATGGCCTGCTTAAAAGCCCCGCTCAGTGACTCTTGGTGGCAGAAGGCCATCTTGAGACAAAGGTGGGGTCTGTGTGTGTGTGTGTGTGTGTGTGTGTGTGTGTGTGTGTGTGTGTGTGTGTGTGTGTGTGTGTGTGTGTGTGTGAGAATGGCAAAGCCCACCCAATGCAAACATCCGTATATCACCCTCTACCACGCGACTCCTCCTCCTTTTTTCTCCTTCAAATTTGCAAAGCTGGAAGGCTGGGGCTTTGATTCCTGCCAAGGAGGCGCAGTGGAGAATCGAACCGCCGACCTTTGGCTCCCCAGCCAAAGACCTCCACCCCCAAGGTTATCTCTCCGCCACCAGAGCACCGACAGGTTGCGGGAGCAACCAGCTTGGCCCACTCATTCCCAAGAAGCTGTGAGCTGCGTTGTGAGCTCCTTTTGTTGTGGTGGGTGGGTGTGGCGAAACACACCTGGAGCGGAAAATGGAAAAGACTCTACAGCAGGCGTGTCCAAACTTCAGCCCTCCAGATGTTTTGGACCACAACTCCCACAGTCCTTTGCCATTGGAAATACAGGCTTGGGATTCTGGGAGTTGTGGTCCAAAACATCAGGAGGACCGAATTTTGGGTATGCCTGGCTCGATTCCCGGGCATTAAGACCCTCGCCTGAGAATCCTCTTCGGAACACAAGTCTGGCCTCATGACCCCAAGACGCGAGAAGACCTTCCCGACAGCTCCCCTGATTCAAAGAGAGCCCTCTTGACCAATGCTGGGATCTAAATAAGCCCTCGTGGTGGCTCAGTGGACTAAGGCGTCCGGAAACTGTCGGCTGCAAAGTCGGCCGCTCGGCGGTTCGAATCGTGGGTGCTGCCACGCAGCGGAGCGAGCTCCCGCTGTTCACCCCAGCTCCTGCCAACCTAGCCGTTCAAAAGCATGTAATTGCAAGCAGATAAATAGGTACTGCCGTAAAAAGTGTGAAGGTAAAAACAGTGTTTCCTTGCAGCCATGCCGGCCACGTGGCCATGAAATTGCACAACACTGGCTCTTCGGCTTGAATACAGAGAGGAGCACTGCCCCCTAGAGTTGGACACGACTAGCACACGTGTGTGTGTGGGGGACCTTTACCAGGGAAAAAAACTGGGGGAGAAAGTGTCACTGTACTTCACAATCGACTTGAAGGCACATGATTATTATTATTATTATTATTATTATCCTTCAGCAAAACAAAACAAAAGTATCAAGGGCAGGAGAAACCCAAACACGCTATTGTGTATATGTTTTGGGAAGCAAAATATTTGCACACCAGTTGTGAAACACAAACGGTTGCCGCTTTTCTAGCATGGCACTTTACTTACATGGCTTCCACGTTCTCACAAACATGTAAACATTTTTTCCAGAGCTCTGACTTTGCCACGTCACTGGCTCCTATTTTACTTCTTATTTATTTATTTATTTGATTTATATACCGCAACCGTCTAGCAAAAAAGCTACTCTGGGCGGTTTACAAACAGATACAAAATATAAAAACAGATTAAACCACTTAAAAGAGTAAATAAAACTAATCAATCAAGCCAAACAATCAAATCATAATAATATTAAAAAGAACAAACAAACAAAGAGGCACAAATACAATAAATCAGAACGGTTTGACAATTCAAAATAAGAAAAATGAAAAAAAAAAACTAGTAGAAAATTATCATAAGGCGGTGGGGGGGATGACAGCGTCCTATTTATACAAGTTGGTTGAAACAGAATAATCAGGGAAGGCCGATCTACAAAGCCAGGTTTTCAGTCGTTTCTTGAAGGCTTGTAGTGAGGGCACGTCCCTTCACGATCGATCGCCGAAATGTGAGCAGCAAAACATTAAACTAAAGTGTTTTTTTCAGCCGGAGCAGTCCTAGGATTGCACTAAGGGGGGCAGTATTTATTTATTTATTTATTTATTTATTTATTTATTTATTTATTTATTTATTTATTTATTTACAAAAAATAACCGCCCCACCACAAAGAAGTCTCTGGGTGGTATAGAAATATAAATAAATAAATAAATAAATAAATAAATAAATAAATAAATAAATAAATAAATAAATACATACATACATACATACATACATACATACATACATACATACATACATACATACATACATACATACATACATACATACATACATACATAAGATGACATTAAGGGGGAAGACGCCTGCTCTGAACATGGGTGAGGTGTGGAAGATGGACAAGACTGGTTGAAAATTTAAAAGAACAAAAACAAGGGAGGCCCGGACCAAACCACACTCCCTCTTTCAAGCCTAAATCTTTCAAACTGAACACATCTGGTCCCAAAAGCAAGGGAGGCACACACCCTCTGTGTATCCAAAGCGCCGGAGATAAGTTTTACTAATGGCAACATTTACTTTGAGGAAACCTCCTTTATCCTATCATGATGATTCCTCCGCGCAGCTTGCGCTTCTGAAAAAGAAATTGACGTTGAAACTCGCTTTCGGCATTTTGAATCGGAATTCAGATTTTTATCTTTATTCTCTTATGTCCAGCATATTTAAACAGAGAGAGAGAATGAGAGAGATCAAGGAACTGATGCCACACACCTAGTACAGGTGTTTCCTCAGATCTGGCAAACATTTATTATGCATAGAGACCCTGAAGTTTATTTTCGAAGGCAAACCAGCTACCAAACACTATACACCATTTCCTCTTTTAACTAGACACTTCTGGTACATTCTGTACACCGAGCCTTGCAAAGAGACATACTGGCAGACAGGTGAGCCGAACTATGAAGGATCTTTCTCATACCTGTTAATTGGGAGTTATGAAGTGGCAGGTGGGACTGCTATTTTTATCACCGGAGGCTCGTTCTGCACGAGAATGAGCACATGGGGCTTACGAGAGGGGGGGTGCACCTCCTTCCCCGGCACGGAAACACTGACACTCCAAAAACAATTGAGAGAAGACCTGGACCCCAATTGGCAGCCCCCCCCCCAAGATCCAGAAAAGCGCCTTGGATAGCTTGACACGAGTGTTGCAAAAACCATTACAGTAGGATCCCAGTATCCACTGGGGATTGGTTCCAAGCCTTCCCGTGGATAATGAAAACCGTGGATAAGAGAAAACGCCAACATGTCCCCAAAACTGCTGTTTTGTGAGAGCAACTTGCTTTACAGCTGCTGTTTTGCAACAGTAGCTTGCTTTACAGCTGCTGTTTGTGACGGTAGTTTGCTTTACGGCTGCCGTTTTAAGAGAGTAGCATGCTTTACAGCTGCTCTTTGTGACAGTAGCTTGCCTTGCGGCTGCTGCATTATTTTATTTATTTATTCCTCTGTCAACCGTGGATAACTGAATCTGTGGAAAATGAATCAGTGGATGGGGGGGTTGTACTGTATTAGCTGCAGAAATTATACCGATTTAAGGCACAGTCTACCTTAGAACGCCAACGAAGAAGCAGTACACGCTTTTGTTCCTAACCCAGTGGTTCTCAAGTGTGGGTATCCCAGGCGTTTTGCATGCCACACTAGCTCTCTAGAAGCAAGGAAACGGGGTCCGAAGGCACAGCAGCCCCCGCTGCATATGTGCAGCAGAACAAAAAAAGCCATTCAACGTTAAGTGGGATAGACAGCGTGCGGCACAGAAAAGGAAGAGGAGGGTCACCTCCAGGATCCAAGTTGTCTCTTCACTTACGTGTTGACTCACGGGAACAAGGATGGAAATAATAACATCCTACCACATCCTGAGTTTAAAAAGGAGGGAGGGGGAAAACCACCAGGACAAGCAACTTACTTTCTCTGGAGGTTGCTTGCCAGTGTTTTTAGACCTGCCCAAAGGCAGCTTCCTAACTACATTTTTTAAAATAAAAAATATGTTGCATGAAACTTGAACACACTGTCACTCTTTCCACAAGCAAGCAGTAAGTGTACATTTTTTAAAGGAAGAAAGAGAGAAATGCTGCACTTAAACAGTAAAGAAGACCAACCCTTAAGAAACACATTCAAGGCAACAAAGCAAAAAAGCAAAGTGTTCTGCTTCTACACCGCCCCATACCACTTCAAGTAGTCTCTGGGCGGTTCACAGTTTTTAATTACAGTACGCAAGATACACATTGCCAGCCCAGCAAGCTGGGTCCTCATTTTACCGACCTCGGAAGGATGGAAGGCTGAGTGAACCTTGAAGCTGCTACCTGGGATTGAACCCCAGGTAGTGAGCACAGTTTTAGCTGCAGGACAGGCATTTAACCACTGTGCCCACTACCGTCCATTCTTTTAAAAAAAAAAACTCAGTTAATGCAGCCAATCATTAACAGAAAGCATGTTGGAAGCCAGTCTGTCTTCCAGTGGGAGGGAGTTCCAGCGTCTCTCACAATGCATTCTTCTTATCTCTCAAACACAGAGAAGTGAATGCTTCTTCCAAGAACAGAGGATAAACTACAGTACTAGTCGTGACACCATGGTGGCTTCAGATACTGTATACTGCTTTTATCTGTACACAGTAGAGATGGGCACGAAACAAAAAAAAAATTGGCGTTTCGGTTTTTCGTTTGTCGTTGAGAGGTCTGTTTCGGTTCTTTTCCGTTTGTTGTGAATTTTTGGAAAAATTTCGTTACCGTTTTTCGTTTTTTCGTTTGCCGTTTCTACCCGCTTTTTGCGCGATTTTTAAAGCATTTCCATGCGCATGCATCCCCCAACGCCCCAGACCAGAGGGAAAACACTAAAAAAAATGGATGCTGGCAGAGACACAGTATAGACTAGGTATGCAGGGAGGCTGCAAAGGCAGCGGTGGGCGTTGCCCAGGGTGCAAGGCAGCCGCAGAGTGACTGTACTGCGGGGCAAGAGAGGGTACTCACTGAGAGGTACGCACGCACACACACAGGGAGGCTGCAGGACTGAAGCTAGAGTCGCAGAGACAGCAATCCCACCCTAACTCCCACCAGAGACTGCAAGGAGGACGGGGGCTGCCAGAGCTTTTTATGCCCTCTGTGGCTGCCAGACCTGCCCAGTCTGCAACCTGGGCATGCTCTTGGTTGAAGAACATGATCCCACATCACATGGCTTGCCTCCATTTTGTGGCTGGTGGCGACATCCATTTTAAAGGGAAAAGAAAAATACATCGCAATGGGAGAAGACAAAAACAAACGCTTTAAGGACCCCCCTGGTAGGTATATTATCAGACAATATAAATAATTATCGCTGCGTTTTTACAGATGTCCAGGGCGTTTTTTAACATTTAAAACAGCTCATTTCATTGCGCGTCACCATTAATGGAAACGAAACGTAACAACCACAATTTTCGTTTGTCGTTTCATTACGTAATGGAAACGACAAACGGTAACGGAAATGAAAAAATGTTCATTCCGTGCCCATCTCTAGTACACAGGATTGCTCTGGCTCTTAATTTCATTTATTAGACAAAGGACATCCTGGCCTTTGAACTCAAGCACCGTTGCAATCACCAAAGCCAAACATTTCAGCACCAAAATGGAAATCCAATTGCATTTGGCTTTTTAAGAACAGCTATCAGCGGCATGACCCTTGCCTTAGCCCAGTTAAATCCACTGAGTGATCAATAAAAGCGTACAATTAATCAACTGGAAATGTCGTCAAAAGAGGGGAGTCACCAGATCCTTGAAATATGGATCAGAAAAGTGGTCCATCAAGCCATACCTCGAGCATGGGGAGATGTCTGTAGAAGCAATTTGATCCAACTACGCATCCACATTTTGCAAAAGTAATTGTTGCTCCCTGTGTGTGTTGCATGGTGACAGTCATGACCGACTCTTCGTGACTCCATGACCATGGAGTTTTCTTGGCAGGAAATACTGGAGTGGTTTGCCAGTTCCTATTCCAGGCGCCTACTGCCCCTGGTCTTCCCTGGTGGTCTCCCATCCAAGCACTAGCCAGGCCTGACCCTGCTTAGCTTCTGCATGCTTTCTGGAAGTAACTGTTTTTCTTTTCCCCTCTAAGACTTTTCGCTGTTTAAAAATAAACCTTTTTCAAGACTGATGCCTCTGAAATCGTAGAATCATCGAATAGTGAAGTTGGAATGTGTCCATAAGGCCATTAAGTCTAACCCCCTGCTCTGTGCAGGAATACAAATAATCGGATATCTGCCAAGTGGTTGTCCCAATGTCTCTTGAATGCCTCCAGTGTTGGAGCCCTCGCCACCTCTTTGAGGGCTTCGGTGCCATCCGTGTAACTTTGACAAGTCACTCAAAAGTCACTTGAACGGTTGACTTTTAAAAAGTGACAAGATTTGTTGGGAAGGGGACTCCCTTCCTACTTGTTGCATTCCCAGATACCTTGGCAAGTCCTTCGTATTCAAATCACAAGACATTTGCTGGCGGCAGGTACGTTAACTCCTTAGTTCGCCCTTTGCAAAACCAAGAGATTCAAAACTCTAATGTTTTCAACACCCAGGAAAACCCAGGCAGGCCACCTATTCAACCCCCAGAGGGAGGCACTGAGTAGGGGGGTTTAACGTGTCTACATGGCCTCCACGCTTGGAAATTTTAACTAATCCTAGAAGACAACAGAGGAGAACACCGCAACCCCCAGCAAATCAGCACAACCGCCCGAGATGAACTTTCCCGGCATCTCTGAGTCAGTTATTTTTCCAAGTTTTGGTGTAAGACCATGGGGGCAAGGAGCTACCTAGATGCCCTCAGCACCTCTGATCTCGCCTAATTTTGGAAGCTAAGCAGGGTCGGCCCTGGTTAGTACTTGGATGGGAGACCACCAGGGAAGACCAGGTGCTGTAGGCGCCTGGAGTAGGAACTGGCAAAGCCACTCCAATATTCCTGCCAAGAAAAACTCCATGGACATGGGGTCATGAAGAGTCGCTCATGAGTGTAACGACACAACGCGCGCGCACATGGGGGCAAGGAGACAGAAACAGAGACGGTCCCCCTCCCAAGGAGAGCTGCTATTCTAAAATGTTCTGTATGCTGTATGTCTAGAATTCAGCTTTCTGTTAAAGACTTTTCCCCATGTGTATGCTCTCTCTCTCTCTCTCTCTCTCTCTCACTCACTCACAAACACACACACACACACTTACTTCAACCTCATCTCCATCTGGCTAAGGCGGTATTCAGACTGAAACTTCCAGCTGCATCGCTCCAGTGTTCCGTCTTGAACATTGTGTTCCTGCAGAGACTAATGCTACCAGCGCAGCTCTTAAAGGGAAGGGTGTGTGCGTCTATAAAAGCAAGCCTGGAAGCCAAAGCAGAGAGACCTTTGGGCCGGGCGAGAAGACAGGTCGGCAACCTGGATTTGGGACCTGGCACCCAGAAGGAAGAGCGTTCATTGCCACGTCTATCCATTTCCTTTTAATTTCTTTGCTGCCGTTTTTCTGACCAACAGGGCAGCTTCACGACGGTTCTCAAAAGTGAAACTCTAACTCTCTCTCTCTCTCTCTCTCTCTCTCATTCACACACAAACCATCATTCCACACAAGAAGCAAGCCTACGTCTATCAGCGCCAGCTTAACCTTAACAGGAAGGCATCTTGTTTATGGCAAGCAGATATGCAGGCCAAAAGAATGTAAGGCCAACAGATGCATGCAGACAAGGCTTGGGAGTTCTGGAATACACCACTGATCAAGAACTAGGTTTCAAGCAGACAGACAAAGCTCCAAATCCATTCTTATTTGTTTATTTATTTATTTTAGAGTATTTTTACCCTGCCTCTCTCCTTGGAAAAGGACCCAAGGCGGCTTACGGTAATGAGGGGCAATACACAGTCCAGACCAATTCAGACATGTTAAAGGAATTAATTCATTCCAAATGACATTCTGTTCAGCCAATTTTCCTTTATACAAATTACCCATAGGAATGCATGGAAAATGGAGTGATCCCTAATCATGACCATTTTTATGTTGCACGGATTCGCCCCACAGGCGATTCTGTTAAGCAAATTTCCCCTCTCTCTGGAATGTTTTATGTTGTACAGATTTTATGCTATACAAACCGTTTGTTCTACGAGGGTCCACTGAATGTTTTTGTTGGAACGTTTTAGCCGTGGACGCCAGCAACGATGCTGAAACTCTTTCTACAGAGCATCATCCTCTCTATATCTGGTTGGAGAGGATCTATGCCACATGAAGCACTGGTTGGGGGCGGGGGGGGGGACCCATCTCTGGAAGGGAGCTGAGAGGTGAAAGGACAAGATTTCCTTGGTCCCGATTCCATGAACGTAACAGATCTAATTCATAAGCAAACTCCACGCAGAATTATGTAAGAAGGTGATGTCACAGGCCACCCTGGCTATTTTGAAGTCGCCACGGGCATAAAGTTGAAATGTTTTGTGCTTGGCTTTCGTAGCCCACAATGCATCCAGGTTCTGTCCTCCTAAATCCAAGGAGGGGAAAATAAAATCTGAGATGGGCGTGGTGGAAACCATCCTGATGAGGCCCTGCACGATTTAAACTCCGTTCTTGAGGAGGGCGGTAAAATATGCAAGGGGCACCATTCAGAGCCCTTCTTTTGTGCCTTGGGAAATCAGCCAGGCAGCATCTGCTGCTCTGTCCTCATGAAAAGAATGGCGACCCCGCTCCCCTCCCCAGCCCAGGTCACGGGATCCTCAGATGACCACGGTTGTTATCTGGGGGGGTTGAAATGCGGCCGGGCTGGACCAAACAACAACAAAAGGGCCTGAACTTTGAAAGAGGGTCAGCCGCTCCCAGGCCAAGAGGAAGAAAAAAAAAAACCAACCAGACTTTTCCAGCTCACTTGCTTGACGCCGGTGGGGTGACTGGGCGTGTGAAAAGACCCGTCTCATCCAAGGCACCGACAAGGCAACCGGTCGGTAACTTTATGTCCGTCGCCTCTGACAGGCAACTAAGAAAGCACTCCCACTGTAGGAGGGAGGAGGTGGCAGAAATTTTAGGGCTGAATCCAGCTCTTTGGGGGTTCCTTACCAGCTGCCGTTTCGGGCCAGGCGGCTTCTCCCATCACCCTTGGTTGGAAGCCGAGTCATCTCCTTGTTATTGCTTAAAAACTCAAAAGGTCTCTCTTGCGTCTTCATGGCTGGCACAATGAGAGTCACCAGGCCTCCAGGCGGATATTATAGAAATGGAAAAAGTGCAGAGGAGGGCAACCAGAATGATTCAGGGACTGGAACACCTTCCTGACCACCTGAGGCTGCAACAGCTGGGCCTCTTCGCTCTTGAACGACGGCGCCTAAGAGGTGACCTGATTGAAGTTTACAAAATCATACACGGTGTGGCCAAAGTAGAGAAGGAAAAACTGTTTTCCCTATCGCACCACACTAGAACTAGGGGGAGGGGGGCACTCCATGAAACTTTTGGGTGCTAGATCTCAAACAAATAAGAGAAAGTCCTTTTTCACCCAGAGGACCAATGGTCTGTGGAACTCCCTGCCAGAAGAAGTGGGGACCGCTGTCAGCCTTGGCAGCTTTAATAAAAGATTGCACAAGTTCATGGAGAACAAGGGTATCCATGGCTATCATGATGGATGCCTAAGGACAACCTCCGGGTTGGAGAGAGAGGCAGGAGATTTCTCTCAGTGCCATTTGCAGGGAATCATAAGCTGGCGAAGACATCTGCTTGGGAATACCCTGAAGCCAATGGTGAGCCGCTGTGTGAGACAGAACGCTGGACTGGATGGGCTGTGGCCTGTTCCAACAAGGCTGTTCTTATGTTCTTATGCTCTTATGAAAGTGGCCGTCCACACGTCTGGTTATAAAGGAGTGCCCACAACCCCCCCCAAGACACAGAACCAAAGAATTGCAGAAGGATGGACAGGGGGTGATAAGTCCATCCAGTCCAAAATCAAATCAAAGCAGATTGGAAAGGCGGTGGCCCTGTTTTTTCTCGAAGGCCTCCAGTGTCGAAGCGCTCCCCCGCTCCCGAGGTCATGGTTTGCGTTGTTGTACTGCTCCAACACTTAAAACGCCATCTCTGATCTTGGCTTAAATCTGGCTTCTTATGCTTTGAGCCCATTATCCCCTTCCTTGCCCTCTGCAGCCTGCTCCCTCTCTGAGTAGCTCAACCGTGTCGATTTGTTTTCAAATTATATATTAATTTTTATTTTTATATATTTATTCTTTTTATTTTTCTATCCTCCACTTTGATTGATGTACTGTTTTCTCTATTGCAGGCACGTCCAAAGTTCGGCCCTCCAGATGTTTTGGACCACAACTCCCACAGTCCTTTGCCACTGGAAATACAGGCTTGAAATTCTGGGAGTCGTGGTCCAAAACATCAGGAGGGCCGAACTTTGGACATGCTTGCTCTATTGGGTTTGTTTTGCCCTCTTTATGAACTGCCTGGAGTTCTGCCAGGAAGACGGGCGGCATAAACATGAACAAATAAATAAATAAACTCTTCAACTTCATTCTTATGACAAACTCTTGTCAAATGGCAAGGTACGGGCACGGACCACTGCCATCCCATGGATAGGAGCGGAGGGATCGAACAAATATGCCCCAAACTGTGGCTCACTCCGGTGCTGAAGCTTCCAAAAATACCTCTCCATTATCGGTGTGTTCAATTCAAACTTGAACTACCCAGGTGGTCTCCCAAGCCGTGTGAACGGTATGCCTGTTCCATCAGGCTCAAAAATGGTCAGAAAGTGGGCACCCTTCAGGGCGCTTCACTTGGCTTCTTCTCGTGCGTGTTTGCTGTGTGTTTGTCCGACGTTGAATGCTTTAAATCGCATTTCTCAAAGCTCTGCTAGAATCCGGGGCTCTCCAATGAGCTTTAGGACTTCTGTGCTGAAATAAACAAAAGGCCAGCCCCTGGCAAACCCTTAGCCCCCGTTCTCGTGAAGGCTGTGACCGTTTGCTTGGCATATGTAATTTTCCCCCATGCATTTTATTTTATATTTTTAAAAAAGGAAGTCCTCCGCTGGTGCCGTGACAGAGCGGCGCCTCCGAGACAGACTTTGCCTTGTGCAAGCAGTTTGCGGGTCTGTTTTCGCTTCTTCTAGCCAACCTGTCTCCTGCCAGGACACCAAAGAATAAAAACAGAAAAGTCTTCGACTTTCAAAATCACCAAAGACTTCCTTTCTCTCGAGAAGAGCCACAGCTCTGTGGTGCAAGCTCCTCCTTTTTTTTTTTTTTTTTTGTAGGTCCCGGGTTTAATTTCCCGACATCTCCAATGAAAATTTTCTGGAAGCAGGGGAATGGGAAGACTGACCCTTCTCTGGAGGAGATCCAGAGGTCCCTGTTAGAGATGACACAGGGCGGGAAAGTCTGCCTGGTGGAAAAACAGACTCTTATCACCTCCTCCCTCAGTGGAGTCCTTCCCAAAACAGACCAGCCCAATCTCCCAGGGGTTTGTGATCTGAATGTACCCCATAACCCAGGCATGTCCAAAGGTTGGCCCTCCTGATGTTTTGGAACACAACTCCCAGAATTGTAAGCTTAGATGGCCAATGGCAAAGGACTGTGGGAGTTGTGGTCCAAAACATCTGGAGGGCTGAAGTTTGGACGTGCCTGCCATAACCAGATGGGGGAACATTGGGGATCGGGGTGGGAGATGAATATGGACTCTGGACTAATGCCAATAGGCATACATAATTCTCCTGTTGACACTCCTCTTCTGTGGCTTCTCAGTATTATTAAGTATTCCTTCTGCGTGTGTGTGTGTGTGTGTGTGTGTGTGTGTGTGTGTGTGTGTGTGTGTGTGTGTGTGTGTGTGTGTGTGTGTGTGTGTTCTACAATATCCTGAAACCACTGGAATGCAGACTCTTCGGAATGTCTCTCCGTTTGGTGGTGGCTCAGTGGACTAAGGTGTCCGAAAACTGTTGGCTGCAAAGTCAGCAGCGCGGCGGTTCGAATCCCGGGTGCCGTGCAACGGAGTGAGCTCCTGCTGTTCACCCCAGCTCCTGCCAACCTAGCAGTTCGAAAGCATGGAAATGCAAGTAGATAAATTGGTGCCGCCATAAAAAGCGGGAAGGTAACACAGTGTTTCCTTGCAGCCAGGCCGGCCAGGTAGCCACAGACTTGCACCACACTGGCTCTCCGGCTTGAATACGGAGATGAGCACCGCCCCTTGAGTCGGACACGACTAGCACACATGTGCGGGGGGAACTTTATTCTTTACCTATTGTTGTCCACAGAACACATCCCACACCCGAAAGAAGGCTCCAGCTTCCCAGAAAACCAACAAGAACCTACAGACGATGGCACCAAAGGGTGTTGGGCCAACACAAGATGAAAGACACTAGGAGACTAGGCAGGCCATAGGATCCGACGTTAAAAAACCTTCAGACTGTTTTGCAATGTTGTTTTTTTTAGAAGCAGATGGAAAACAACCAGCAGGGGAGAGAGCAGTGAGAAGGTCCCAAAACTGGACCTTGGGGATGCCTTTACTTGGAAGCTTATCTGGGATGCTCCGGGGACAATCCCAGGAAGAGCAGACCAGATTCCAGGAAACGGCGGCTGATCTACAGGAACGGGCCGCCGCCTGCTGAAATCCACCACTTGGTCCTTTCAGGACTGGCATGAGAGTCCAAGGAAGGTTGGTATTTTTTGTGTGTGTGTGTGTATTTATTTTCTTAGAAATGCTTGGAGCGGGGAAATAACTATGATGAACCCCCTCAATCATCTAAGGTCAGGCCCACCGACCGTTTAGTGTAGATAAGAGCACTATGGATTTGTCCGTTTGCATTGCAAATTCCTGAATTTCCCAGGCAGCCTGTAAACACGTACCTGCACCTCTCTAATCGCAGAAGAATAGGCACTAAGTCAGGTGTTGCTTAATCTCGCCTTATCTCGTTTGCTTTCAGTCTTCCACTTTGAAGTGTGTGCTTTGTTCACACCAGGCTTCCTTGCAAGTCCTAACTTTCTGAAGATACACCTTGTTTTATACTTAAGAGAAATCCTTGCAGGCTTCCGTCCTGCATGTTAAAGCAACCTTGCAGCGATACGTGCGTTCCCGCCCTCCCCCCCCACACACACACCCCTTCCAGGATCAGAGCCATTTCAAGGCGTGGTGAGCAACAGGGCTGAGCTATGTACCCATCCTGCCCAGACCTGCATGTTCGAAAGAGGAATTCTTTTGTTCCCGCAAATCCCACTGAATGCATGTGCCTGCTAAGTCAAACACAGACCCAAACATGTAGAACGGAGAAGGGTAAAAAGCAAGCGCCCAACTCTAAAAGAAAATAATAAGGCAGCGAAAAATGTTCCTTCTTCCCCAAGAAAAACTGAGGTGCCTCCTAAGAGATGTGTGTCCCTCCTGGACTACATTACTGCGGGGGGGGGGGGTTAAAACCCTCAGAGATTTGCAGCAGCAGCAAAACAAATTTCTTGCAAGAACAGACTTGATCTCCAAGACGTCTCCAGAGGCGAACCCGTGGAGGGAGAAGGCCTCCAGAGATTCCCAGTTCTGCTTTGGAAAGCCTGCCACCATCATCTGCTTACTTGGGTTCTCCAATCCCTGTTCCAGCTGCGTGACACGCATGTTTCGACACAAGACAGTTGTCCTAGGAGTCCAACGCAACAACGGCGGCGGCGGGGGGGGGAGAGTTCTGTGTGCCGACCAAATCTCTGCCAGGAACCCATCCCGAATACTCAGCACCACAGGCGGGACTTTAACCCAACCGATGCCCCATTCCGTAGGTCCAAGTCAATTTCCAAGTCGTATGATGCTGTTCTATGAGCTTGACCGCTCTTCTGCCATTTCTGGTTGGCAGAAATCTGGTATCGGTGCTTTTCGACACTGAAGTCAAAGGGGGGACTTCCAGCCTTCCTGGCTGTTTTGCAAATAAAAAGTCAACTATACAACTCAGGGCAGGGAAACAAAGCAAAGAAAACATCGGAGCAGGGAGCATCCCTTGGAGATAAAACCAAGTCCATAAAATCCAACTTGAGCCTCACTCTTTCGACACGGCACAGCCAGGTAGAGTCAACCCCAAAGCTTCTCAACACCATCCAACACCATCACCCGCTACTTCCCCAAAGCCTGGCCAGTGCTTCCCGAACTTGGGTCCTCCAGATGTTCTTGGACTCAAACTCCCAGAAGCCTTCACCGCTTGCTGTGTCGGCCAGGATTTCTGGGAGTTGTAGTCCAAGAACATCTTGGGGACCTAAAGTTGGGAAGCACTGCTGGAGACCATCTGGACTGCTGCCATCGATGCCTACCCTACTCAAGTTATTGACGGTCAAGTTTTCTCTTGAGTTTACTGTAGAACAACCCCAGCTGCTTCATCTGAGCAGCAACCTCTTTGACAAAGCCAAGTTTGAACCACATGAAGAGTTCCTGGTCCTGGATAAAAACACTAGGCAAGGACACGGTTGTCACTGTTTTGTTTACATGCAGTTCTGTCTACGTTTCTGTCCATGGAGCTGAGGCTCCAGTACTTTGGCCACCTCATGAGGAGAGAGGAGTCCTTGGGAAAGTCCCTGATGTTGGGAAAGACGGAAGGCAAAAGGAAAAGAGGATGGCAGAGAATGAGATGGTTGGATGGTGTCATCGATGCAACCAATATGGATTTGACCAAACTCCGGGAGGCAGTAGAAGATAGGAAGGCTTGGCGAGCTCTGGTCCATGGGGTCACGAAGAGTTGGAGACAACTGAATGACTGAACAACAACAACTGTCTACGTACATCACACGGCACAAAGACTGACAGGACAATCCCCTTTCTCCCATCAAAGAGACTAGAGAGGAAGGCAAGGGAAGAAAGTTAAGGGAATACCAGAAGAACCCAAACTTTGAAAAGTTACTGTTGGGATAAAAGTTCCCAAGAATCTTCAGACCGTGCTTTTGGCAACTGAGCGATTCTGGACTATGTAGTCCAGGCATGTATAAACTTTGGCCCTCCTGATGTTTTGGACCACAAGTCCCAGAATTCTAAGCTTAGACTGCCAATGACCAAGGACTGTGGAAGTTGTGGTCCAAAACATCTGGAGGGCCGAGGTTTGGACATGCCTGGTGCAGTCCAAAAACAAACAAACAAACCCTAACTTATTTCAAGTTCATGAAGGAATACTGAAGTCTGGTTAAGTGGTGATGGACCTGGCATTGCTCCATGATGAATGAATCAGGATGTGGCCTTTATCTGAGTCACTCCACACGTTTTGAGTCTTGTTAGCAGTTTACAACTAAACTGCATTCAAGGAAACCCCAAGCGTTCATTGAAAGGTAACAAAGAAAAAGGTTTCAGGTGGTTGAGGTACGTAAATCTAGTAAGGTGCTGAAAAAAACACGGGAGTGGAAATTTGCTATATATTCTTCTCAACTTCTTCAGATCGAGCTAAGAACTCTTGTGGGGTTTTTTCCATCCCCAGCTGCAAAAGGCTCTCTTGGGTTTTCATAGTAACAGGCCCAGAAGAGAGATACAATACGAAGCACGCGCAATAAATCATTCGCCATTTGAGCAAACCTCCAGTCCACCCAATCAACGCTAGCTGGTCTCCTTTCGTCTTTCAACCGGCTGCCGGTCCTAAATGGAACAGAACAGTCCTCAAACCTCTCCATGGAAACGTAATATTTTTATGCCATGTTCTTTCTGCACCGTGATATTTCCCCACTCCCTCCAAGCTCCGAGCCTCTCATGTCCTTCTGGCTCAGAAGTAAATGAACCCTACTTTTCATGGGGTGAAGAAAATAGAATTTGCAAAAGAATGGAGGGTGCGGGGGGGTTGTTGCTGTTGGGTTTGTCCCAGGGGATGGCTTTCCCAGCTGACCTTCCACACGGCTATTACAGAGTTCGGGAAAGGGCAACCTCCCCTCTCTCTCTCCCCCCCAAGCACGGATTTCACCCATAACATTTGCAAAGTCGCAAAAGAAGAGGTCACTCCGCCACGTTCAAGAAGGAGAGATGCGTGACCGGGGCCTTGTCCTCTTCTCAGCCTGCTCTCAATTCCATCCGACCCACCCTCCTGCCCTTCACACACACACACACACACACACACACACACACACACACACACACACACACACACACACACACACACACACACACACACACAAAGCCTGCATGAATATTCAGCAGGTCAAAATAATACCAGAACTAAAGAATGGGTCATCGTATCCCCCCCCGCCGCCGCCACCCACCACACACTCCATTCCCAGGGATTTCGTTAATCCTCAAAAACCCTCTGGCGGGTTTCTCTGCTTCAACCAAGTGGAACGGAGGACGACGCAATCTGGGGGTGCCGCTTTTTTGCACGCCCTGGACTGCTGACCCCCCTCGACCTGAGCCGCCAAACAATAACGCCACATATAACCAGTAGAAACTGGGGTTGTCCATTTGCGTGGAAGCAGAGGAGCTCAATCTAGAATTAGACCATGGCCTCCCAATGTTTGCAACCCAACACCAAAGATCGGCCAAACATCACTGCCTGTGAAATGTAACCCAACACCGGTGAATATTTAGTACATTTTTACTTGTGCAATTGACATTTCATCCAGCATTTAATTTTTCCCCTCCCTTCCAACTGCTTGATGAACTGGAATTGTCTACAAAAGCTTGCATTAAAATATGCAGTATTGTTCCATGTATAAGATTTTTTTTGTCTGAAATCATTAAATTAAAAATTGAGAGTTGTCTTATACATGGAAGAAGCCAAGGAGAGACACACTGTTGTGAAACTGGAATTTTGGGTTGGAAAAGTGGGGTCATCTTATACATGGGGGCATCATATAGCTGGGAAAATAGAGCAATTATGAGCCTTTAAAGGTGCCATGTGTTTTTTTGTCTGTTTTGTCTCGTTTCTTTAAATTTTGACTGGTAGGCTTGCACAGAGCAACACGGCTACCTCTTCCAAAACCACCCTTTAGAAGTTCATCAGCAAGATTCTAAAACTGATACTGGTCACTGTCAAGCCTTGAGCCAAAAAGAAAACATTAGTTAAAATAAACATTAAAGGCTCTGCATCCTGAAAAGGGCAACAGGCAGCCCTCCAGATGCTGCTCAACTTGGACTACTTGGCCAGGCGTAGAGAGCAGAGCCACTGACAAAGAATATTAGGGCTCGTAGCCCATCATGATTTGGCAGACTACTCTGTGGCTCATGGGTAGGCCAATTTTTAACTCTTTGCTTCCTCCCCAATCAGAATCCTCCCAAAACCTTGCTGCTGCTGCTGCTGCTGCTGCTGCTGCTGAAGAAGAAGAAGAAGAAGAAGAAGAAGAAGAAGAAGAAGAAGAAGAAGAAGAAGAAGAAGAAGAAGAAGAAGAAGAAGAAGAAGAAGAAGAAGAAGAAGAAGAAGAAGAAGAAGAAGAAGAAGAAGAAGAAGAAGAATTGAGCTCTCCAAAAATTCAACACCTTGCTTCCATTATCTCTTTGTTTCCAGTACAAGCAAGGGCAATTATGCACTCATTTTAGCAGCATGGTCTTCTCTCACTCCTTCCCACACGCAGACACACAAACCACACCCAAAGATCTTCATGTAACACTGAGATTGCCTCTGGGGTTCAGGTGCAAGACTCCGCATTCAATTTTGCCCCAGCGATCAAGCAACAGTCGGAACCCATTTGATGCAAGTCTGGACCGTCTCTCTCCCGTCCCCCCCCCTTCCCACCCTCTCGCTCTTTGAAAGAGGTGGAGGAGGAGGAGGAACAGGAACAGGAGAGAAATCATGTCCAGCAGAACAGTGCAATCAGGGCAAACAAACAATTCATTCCAAGTTTGCCCAACTTGGCTTGGTGGCCCTGAGATCTGCAAGCCACCTTCCCCCCACCTTGGCCTCCATTTTCCTGGAACGACTCTTCTCCGATTCCCTCATGTCCTACTGGGTGAACTAACAGTCCCCTCTGTCCTAGCAGGCAGCAACGCCACTAACAAGAACTAAAGGGTGCCGTTGACTTCAGCAAGGCATGCGTTCTCCTCAAGACATTTTCAACTGGCTAGATCCGTTTGTGAGAAACGGTGCGCCCCATGCCGACGCGCCCCCTTGGCTAACCGCAGACTGTATGACTCCAGCTGCTGTCCTGCTAAACCGAGTCTACTGCAATCCGTGAGATGCGACACAGAAGACAGTAGGGACAAACTGGTCCGTCCATGGAGTTCACACTCTGGTCAACCCGGCCTGGTGGATAGACAAAGCCATCTCTGGCAGCTATGGAGAGGCAGGAGGAGACCCACATGCTTGCATTTTTTAGGGCAACAAGACTGGTTCATCAGCCGCAAAGATGCACCGTCACCCGGAGCTAACAAAGAGGAAGGCAACAGAATGTATCGAAGTAAAATGCTTATGCTCTAAGGACTGAGAACTTGGCCAGATGGCCCTGGTGGCTCTTCCACAAACGCCTTACATCAGTGGTGGCAAACCTTTGGCGCTCCAGATGTTTTGGACCGCAACTCCCAGAATTCCAAGCCTAGACTCCCAATGACAAAGGACTGTGGGAATTGTGGTCCAAAACATCTGGAGGGCCAAAGGTTTGCCACCACTGCCCTACATGTAACAATAACCGTACTTGCTCACAAAGTCAGCTCCAGGCTCGGGAGACCTCTGTTTCTAACATCCGTCTGCCACAAAATGCAATACCCAGCCTCTTACTCTCTGCCTCATTAGTGGAATCACAGTGGTGGCCTCCGAGCCAGTACAAAGAAACGGACAGACCAGGGTTCAAATCCCTGCTCAGCCATGGAAACCACACTGGAAGGCAGGGAGGGGTGCGTGGAAGCTACTCTTTGACTATCTCACACATCTTTAAAACCCTAGTGTGTGTGTGTTGCGTCGTCACAGTCGTGACCGACTCTCACTGACCCCGTGTCCATGGAGTTTTCTTGGCAGGTTGGAGATTGGAGTGGCTTGCCAGTTCCTACGCCAGGCACCTACAGCCCCTGGTCTTCCCTGGTGGTCTCCCATCCAAGTACTAACCAGGGCCAACCCTGCTTAGCTTCCAAACTCAGGCGAGACCAGAGGTGCTTAGGGCATCTAGGCAGCTCTTAAAATCCTAGTAGGGTTGCTTTAAGTTAGAACCACATTGATGGCATGCAAGTGGTAATAACTGTGTCAAATCTCTGCCGACGGAGGGCAACTATTGCCAAGGTTTTCCCGGTACGGAGTATTCAGAGGGGACTTCCCATTCCATTCTTCTGAGAGGTGCCCTGGGACACTGCAGCTAACCCAAAGCCCCCCAGGCTGGCTCGTCTCCCAGAAGGCCCAATGTGGGAATCGAACTCCCAAACTATGCTTCCACAGACTGAGGCTTAAACCGCTGCACTATCCAGTCAACACGCACCCACACTCCCACACATACTCAAAACACAACAAGGGCTTGTGAGATTTGCTACCAAGGGTTGCCAAGGCAACGTTCCAAAAATTACTAAAATGGGGGAGAGAGATAGGGTTGCTTATACACGCCCATTTACATATACATTCTGCGTAATCCTTGTAAATGGGAAACTCAGTGCAAAGTGTGTGTGTGTGTGTGTGTGTGTGTGTGTGTGTGTGTGTGTGTGTGTGTGTGTGTGTGTGTGTGTGTAGGACCGAATGTGACACTCAGGAGCGGGCACCAGAAAACAGGACAAAAGCCCCCCCCCACCTCCTCATTTCTCTTCCACTCTTGTTTACCATCTGGGTCTTTCCGAAAAGAGGAGTGAAGCAGTCAGGGGGTTGGTGCTGGTGCTGGTTTACATGACAGCTTTGGCAAGAAATCTGTATATTTGAGGTGTGTGTGTGTGTGTGTGTGTGTGTGTGTGTGTGTGTGTGTGTGTGTGTGTGTGTGTGTGTGTGTGTGTGTGTGTGTGTGTGTGTGTGTGTGTGTGTGTGTGTGTGTGTGTGTGTGTGTGTGTGTGTGTGTGTGTGTGTGTGTGTGTGTGTGTGTGTGTGTGTGTGTGTGTGAGAGAGAGAGAGAGAGAGAGAGAGAGAGAGAGAGAGACTGTGTGTCAGCACCTTTCCACCAAACACGAGAACACTCGCCTGAAGAGCTGACAGCGATTTTTTAAAAAAGGGGGGCTTTTCTGGTCCACAGCAACAGGCGAAACCCTGCAAACGGAGGCAAGGAGCGCAGAGGGGGGGACTGTTCTATTCTACCATCAGGGATCATTTCCCCTGGCTTTTTTTGTTTGTTTGTTTGTTTCCATTATTAGGAGACAGAAACTTACATGGTTCCCTCACGGTCTTGTTTTTTTTTTTTTTTAAATGAGAATTTCATATAGGAAGAAAGTTCAAGGAGAGGAACATGAACAGAAACTCTTGGTTTACAAGAAAAGAATTCCGCTCTGCTGCAATACAAGAACTGTTTTTTTTTTTTATATACTGGGAAAGGCAGCACATTGCTTTATACTGTACAGCAGGACCCCAGTAGCCGCTGGGGATCGGTTCCAGGCCTTCCCGTGGGATAATGAAAACCGTAGATAAGACAGAACACCCCCCCCAAAAAAAACACTGCTGTTTTGTGACCGTAGCTTGCTTTACCGTTACTGTTTTGCAACAGTAGCTTACTTTATGGCTGCTGATTTGCAACAGTAGCTTGCTTCACGGCTGCTGAATTATTTATTTATTTTTCTTCTGCCAACCATGGATAACTGAATCAGTGGTTAATAAATCAGTGGATACAGGGGTCCTACTGTATATGCTTACAGCATGCAACTCATTTCAGATGAACTCAGGCAAGAGGCATTCTGCCCATCACACTTCATGACAGGTATTCTCCAGATTATTCAACACTTACTTAGCTTCTCTGTATTCCCCTCCCATCTTTTGGTACATCTAAATAATTTTGACATTATAATTGACAGGCAAACCAGGAAAACGGGCTGCTACTGCCTATAAAATGACGCTGTTAAGTGTTTGGTGATTTTGCTGAAAGAATCAACATTCACCGCCACCAGCAGCTCAAAAAAAAAAAAATTCTGATCACAAGCGTGATGAAGGTTATAATTTTATAATTAAAGAAAAAAACTACTTATAATTTCTACAGCCTGCCACTTTGAACTACCATCTGTGACTGCCTTCTTTGTTTAGGTGGTGTTCTGAATTATGGTGACCCTTTTCAAGGTTCCCCAGGCAAAACATACTCAGAAGGGGTTAAACTTTCCCTTCTTCCAGGGGGTGCCCTGGGGATGGTGCAGCTGGCCCAAGGCCATCCAGGCTGGCTCTTCTCTCCTCCCCCCTCTCCAGAGTCCCAGGGGGGGAATCGAACTCCCAACCTCTAGCTCCATAACCAGATATCTAAACCACTGGCAACAACACACCAGAATTCAGTCTTCCCTCAGTTAACCAGGAAACATGATCTCAGATCTCCTGGGCATAAATAGTCTTGGCTACAGTAGAGCCAAAGAATTAGTGGAACTTATATAACCACTGAGGTCCCATTTGTTTGACAAGTTTGCTTCTAGCAGCTTATTTTTTTTTTAAAAAAAAGGGTTCTGCTCCTAGGTCATTTTAGTTGCTCTTTTGTTCCGAGAGGGGGTTTTATGCTTTCTGTGCAAGTAGATAAAGAGGTATTGCCATAAAAAGCGGGAAGGTAAAAACAGTCTTTCCTTGCAGCCATGCCCGCCACGTGGCCACGGACTTTGCTCAACACTGGCTCTTCGGCTTGAATACGGAGATGAGCACTGCCCCTAGAGTCGGACATGACTAGCATGCCCAGAGACCTTTGGGTAGTGGGCGGCATATAAGTTGTAAAAAAATAATAATAATAAAGATAAAATATGGAGGGGGAACCTTTGCCTTTTTTAAGGAGTCAGAATTCCTGAAAAACATAACCCCCGTTAATGCCTCTAGCTTTTTGGGAGGTGGGACTTGTGTGTGTGTGTGTGTGTGTGTGTGTGTGTTGTGTGTTGTGTTTTGGGACATCACAATCTGCCCTGTTCGCCTGGTTTGTTTTACCCACCGGTGTGATGGGAGAAACGAACAGCCTACATTTGGGTTTCTCATCTGCCACAAACATCATCAGTGGCTCATCCTGGCTCCCCCCCCCTTGTCCGCTTTTTCCTCTTTCTTGAGGGCTCAAGATAATTTTTTCCGAGGACTTAGCAACCCTGAAACACCCAAGAGGGCTTCCGCAAGGCACCGGTGAGAACCGAAAAACGATGCCACTTCTAAAGCCGTCGCATGATTTCCCAGGCCAAAAAAAAATGACTCATCGTTCCTGAACACTTGTGGCAGCAAAAAAATAAAAATAAAATAAAATAAAAGGGTGAGTGGGTGGGTGGGTGGGAGAGAGGAGAAGCAGAGTGAATAAGAAGGTGAAACAAGGTTCCTCTTCACATCTTCCTTTCTCGAGAGTCGCTGCACCCCGTCTCTTTCCCACCGATTAGAACTACGGCAAAATTTCTGACGGCGGCATCCCTTCGCCAAACAGCACGGAGGGAGGGAGGGAGGCCGAACGCCCGACCGAACGCCTGCCACCCCTCTTGGACAGACTGCCTGTCTGCTGTGTCTCGCGTTTCCAGCAACCCCGGCTGCAGACGAGAGGCGCTTTGCCGTTTGTTGAATTATTTACAACCCCGAGGGAGGGAGGGGAGAGGCTGTCGGCAAAACCCGACCCAGAAGGTTCACCGCTGTGCTTCCACTTCCCTTTTCTTCTTCCTATCCACATGTTCCCTCAAGCGCTGTGCGCCCGTAGATGCCCATTTCCTAATGACCCACAGCTTTAAATACGGAGATGGTAAAGACTCCACTGAGCACAAGGTTCACACAGAAAGTATTGTGTAGGGGAGGAATCAATGTTACCCTTTCACTTGCAGCGACCAAAATTATAGAGGGGTACCACTGTACTTGAACTTCAAATGTTTTTTGGGGGGGGGGCGTCTTAGAATACAAGCAATAGAATGGGAATGGGAGAAGGAATGGATCCCAGATCCCTGGAATTAAAAAAAAAAAGAAACCAAGGAGAGCTACCCACGGAAGCTGGGTGAAGTAGCCCAACACAGGTGCCCGACAGAAGGCCAGTAACAACGTGGGTGCTGATCAAAGGGTGGGCCTGTCTCTGCATCTTATTTCCCAATATCATCCTCAACCCGATGCCAAAGGGTGCAATTAATCCATGGGGGAGGGGAATTAATGGAGTTCTGCGCCCTCTCCGGTCAAAATCTTCCAAGTCAGTGGCAGTTCTTGTAACCCAACAGATGCCGTCTCGGGAGGATGGCAAGTTTTTATAACAAGGCCCCGGGTCCACAGTGGCTGTTCTTGCGTTTGCTACCCCTGCGTTTTGCACTTGCTGTGTAAACAAGGAATTATACTCACGGCATATCGCGGCGATTTCAGGCGGCACCTCATTATTTTGGTCTGCTTGCGTTTATCCCGAAAAAGGCAACTGTAATCCTGGTGCACTTAAACGTCACAAAGTAACTGCAGAATCCTTGCAAATGTATAAAGGCTGGTGCATGGGCTTGGTTTTGTCTTTGGAATAAGTGGTTGTGTTGTTTTTTAAAAAAAAATTATTCCTAACACAGCAGGCGTCGGTTTCCTTGACAGATCTGTGGGACTTTGTGATTGGCTAAGAACTGTTGCTTTTTGAGGCCGTGACTTGGAAATTTCCAGGTGTGGTTCAAACGACTTGACACCTGACTCAGCGTGAGATTAAAGCTTCGCCCACGCAAACTTACCCATCCTTCAGAGATCTTTCACCCAGTGTGCCACTTCTTGTGGTTAGAGAGGTGCCCCCCAAAAAAAATCATGCAACATCATCCCCCCAATAAATTCCCATGGTGCCTTTTTCTGAGCACCTTATACAGTCCTGGAAAAATGTAACATGCACCTCTCCAACCATCAGTGGAACAATATTTTCTTTTACACTACATGTCTTCTGTCTTCACACTTTTTTTTCATTGTTGTCTGCATTTCTTGTTTCTCTCGTTCTCTCTCTCTCTGTGTGTGTGTGTTGTCGCTGTTATTTGTCATCATACTGGATTGTTTTTTTCACTATTAAGTTGCTTTGAAGGCCATCTGCCAAAGGAGCCACTAGTTAAGGAACCATCCCTGAACAAAACAAAAGGTCTATAAAGAAAGAAGGTTAAGTGTGTTCTCTCCTGGGAAATGTTTGAGGAAAAGATGAGCACGCATCTGGTGGGATTTCTTTGTTCGGAATCCGGGGTGGGCTTTATAACTGCTTTTCCAACACTAAAACCAAAGCAGAAGTCAAGGCCGCTCCTTATACGTCACCCAAGGAATGCGTAAAGCGCTCGCTCTCTGGGAAGTTTAGAGTATGATTACACAGGCTACGCATTGCCCATCCAGTGAGCCAGATAGACTCATTTTACTGACCTCAGAAGGAATTGAAGGCTGAGTCTCCCTTGAGCTGAGGTCTGGTTTTAAATCCTGGCCCAGCCATGGAAACTCACTGGTGAAAACTGCATTTCAAATATCTCACTAACCCTAAAAGCTCTATTAGGGTCTCTGGGAGTCAATTCCAAGTTGAGAGCGCGTGAGGACAAGATCTGTTAGTACCACACACGGCTCTCAGTGTTAATAGTATACCAGAATCAAGACTAGGCCAGATGAGATCCTGTACGTCAAGGCAGACCTTGGAAAAGCAACAAAAGAAGAAGGAAAATAAGTCCCCAATATTGTACACCAAAAGCTCTCCATTGATTCTAAAAAGGAAAATGAAAGCAATATTTCAATTAGAGGCAATTAAGAGGCACAATTTACCTCTCCAGTGCAGTTTGTGAAAGAGTTTTCTGAATGAGACACAGAAGCAGAAGGGTCAAACGCACAAACTAATATTTGTAGGAATTCATAAATCTCTCTCTCTCTCTCTCTGTGTGTGTGTGTGTGTGTGTGTGTGTGTGTGTGTGTGTGTGTGTGTGTGTGTGTGTGTGTGTGTGTGTGTGTGTGTGTTTGTGTGTGTGTGTATTTGAGAGAGAGAGAGTTCCCAGCTCTATTCTGGTGTCAAGCCTTGACTCACAGAGAAGTAGATACACACTCTGTGTGTGTGTCTCTCTGCGTAAGATAGATAGATATCTCACAGTTTTGATAGCTGAATGAATGTTGGCGGGGTTTAACAAATTTACAACAAAACTGTCAAGTAATTAAGGCACGACACTTTGCACATGAACTCTAACACCTAATTTTTTTTAAAAAAAAAACTTGCTTAATTGCCTGCATTTGCATGCTGTTCCACTCAAAAGCATAAATGGTGCAGGGGGACACATCAAGTCAACAGTCCTTTTTTCCCTTGGAAAAGCTGAGGCGGCCAGCAAAAACAAACCAGAAGCATCAAGGCGTTGATGGGGGTTCCTAAGGGAGAGGAAAGGGGCTGTCTCTTGTGTACTAATAACCCTCTCCTGCTACTGGACCGCCTGTCTCTTCCACTTGACAGTGATGAGGAATAGTTAACTCTTGTAAAGATTGCCACAGAAGCAGCACCCGCCACCTCGCAGAGCAGCACTTGGCGAAAGATGGGGGCAAAAAAGGTGGCAACAGAGACTGTCCGACTTGGGGTGCCTCCTAAGCAGGCCGAAATCCCTGGAAAAGGCAATAATGCTGGGTATATGGCTGTATATGTTATACAACTGTAAATGCTAGGCCAGGCATGCCCAAACTTCGGCCCTCCTGATGTTTTGGACCACGACTCCCAGAATTCTAAGCTTAGATTGCCAATGGCAAAGGACAGTGGGAGTTGCAGTCCAAACATCTGGAGGGCCAAAGTTTGGACATGCCTGTGCTAGGCCATAACTGTCCCCTCTGACTCTTTCTCAGTATCCCGGTGGAGTCCTGGTGCTTGTGACCCTCCCGTCCAAGACCGGAAGTGTGTGGGTTCTCCTCCCATCTCAAACGAAACTGGACAAAGATTTTTGAGGTTGGGTTCTCTTTGAGTGACTCACACAAGGGAAGGAGGAAAGTTCAAACCTCACATGATGCGTTTCCACCCCATGGAGACAGACTCCGTCATGGGTCCTGCACTCGAATGCGGTGACTCGGACCCAAGCTGAATGACGGGGTTAGTACACAAGTTGGATACAGTTATTCCAAACAGAAAACCATCCGCCAGACAAGGGCAGGCAAACGCAGAGGTGGCTTTTGAAACAAGGCCATGTGTGGAAGTGAAAACTCAGATACCAAACTGCAATGATGTAACACTTCTGACTTCACCCAAACCAATGTTTTTTTTTCAGGTCGTGAAAACTGCCATCAGATACGTACAAGGGCTACAAAGGAAAACAAGAGAGCGTACTATCTACCAAGAGAGAGGGGGAAATTATCCCTGTTACATCACCACAAGGTGCTTCTCAATGTGTCATTTGCCACAACACAACATGGTGAGAAAGGGAATTTGGGGTGGGTGGGAAAACAAATTCATAACTCTCAGATTGGTGTTTTTTTTTTTTTTAAGATCCGCAATAAAAAAAATGCTGTACGCATGCAATCATGTCCAAACTTCGGCCCTCCGGATGTTTTGGACCGCAACTCCCACAGTCCTTTGCCATTGGCAATCTAAGCTTAGAATTCTGGGAGTTGGGGGGGGCCCAAAACATCAGGAGGGCCGAAGTTTGGACATGGCTGCGCCAGGACTGGGACAAAGGAGATTTTCATTCTTGCTGCTTCTACTGCTGATGGGTGGGCATTTTGGGGGGGGGGCCTTCTTAAACGCATCTGACTCAAATTTATTGAACCAAGAGTGGTCTGTCTGTCTGTCTGTCTGTCTGTCTGTCTCTTTCTTTCTTTCTTTCTTTCTTTCTTTCTTTCTTTCTTTCTTTCTTTCTTTCTTCCTTCCTTCCTTCCTTCCTTCCTTCCTTCCTTCCTTCCTTCCTTCTTTCCTTCTTTCTTTCCTTCCTTCCTTCTTTCTTTCTTTCTTTCTTTCTTTCTTTCTTTCTTTCTTTCTTTCTTTCTTTCTTTCTTTCTTTCTTTCTTTCTTTCTTTCTTTCTTTCTTTCTTTCTTCCTTCCTTCCTTCCTTCCTTCCTTCCTTCCTTCCTTCCTTCCTTCCTTCCTTCCTTCCTTCCTTCCTTCCTTCCTTTTTCTTTCTTTCTTTCTTTCTTTCTTTCTTTCTTTCTTTCTTTCTTTCTTTCTTTCTTATTTCCTGGACCCCAAAACCACTTCCCTCTTGCTCTCTCCTATGTGTCACTCCATTCCTTCAACCAGGACAGAGGCAACAGAGAAAGGACTACTGTTCCTCATCAAAATCGGCACTGGAACAGGAGGCATGACGACAACCGGCGGGAAGACGGAGACAATGACACCATTGCAATGTTTCTCCTACCCCCTTCCCCACCCCCCCCCCCCACCCCCAGACGTCCAACTCCGTATTGGCTGCTTCTCTCGCCAAGTGAGAAAAAGCCGCACGCAACACTCCACGGGATCCAAGCCAAGGCTGCTTCAAATTTTCGGCCGGCTTTGGGCCAAAGCGGGGCAACCCGTTCGCCTGGAATGTCTGCGGCCCTCTCGAGACGGTTGTGACGGTTCGCGGGAGGGGGGGGAATTCACCGTGCAGAGAGAGAGAGAGAGAGGCGAAAAAGAACTCCGGGACCGTGTGACACCTATCTGAGCCGTGCATGGCATTAAGAAACCACGGGGGGGGACAAGGTTTCTCCTACACACACACACACACACACACACACACCCCAGAGACCCCCAGACGTCCGAAAAAGAACTCCAGGACTGAAATAGGAAGTAGGTCTGACACCTTTCTGAGCCGTGCATGGCATTAAGAAACCACGGGGGGGGGGGGGGGGACAAGGTATTCTAGGATACACACACACACACACACACACACACACACACACACAGAGAGAGAGAGAGAGAGAGAGAGAGAGAGGCGAAAAAGAACTCCAGGACCGAAATGGAAGGTCTGACACCTTTCTGAGCCGTGCATGGCATGAAGAAACCACGGGGGGGAGAAGGTATTCTAGGATACACACACACACACACACACACACACACAGAGAGAGAGAGAGAGAGAGAGAGAGAGGCGAAAAAGAACTCCAGGACCGAAATAGGAAGTAGGTCTGACACCTTTCTGAGCTGTGCATGGCATTAAGAAACCACGGGGGGGGGGGGGAGAAGGTATTCTAGGATACACACACACACACACACACACACAGAGAGAGAGAGAGAGAGAGAGAGAGAGAGAGAGAGAGAGAGAGAGAGAGAGAGAGAGAGAGCTGTTCCAGACGGGGACCCTCTCTGGACTTCCTGAGCAGCTAACCTGTAACTGTAACTGAGTTCCTCCCGAACTCGTCAGCATACTGGAGTCTCTGTTATCCATAACCCAGACCGCTTTTAACACTTGATACCCCTTGTCTGCTGTTTCAATGCCCTTACTCAACTCTTTTCAGACGGACATTACACAAACAGGCTGGGGAAAAGGGGGCGGGTGGGGGGGGGAGCCAACCAAGGAGTAACGGGAGTTCAGGGTCCTTCTGCTTTGAACAGGATCCTGCTCACTAGAGCTCAGGTTGGTCCAAAGGAGACCAACAGTGTGTGGTGGTGGAATTAAAAAAAGTAAAGGTCTCCAGATGTTTACACATGCCCTCCATCCTTGATCCTCCTCCCTCTCCATCTAAGTGCCACTGGGAGCCACATCAGGTTACGACCCTTTTCCCCTTGCTGTTAGGTGTCTGTGTTGTGTCGTTACAGTCGTGACCGACTCTACGTGACTCCGTGTCCATGGAGCTTTCTTGGCAGGAATCCTGGAGTGGTTTGCCAGTTCTTACTCCAGGCACCTGCAGCACCTGGTCTTCCCTGGTGGTCACCCATCCAAGTACTAACCAGAGTTAACCCTGCTTAGCTTCCGAAATCAAGCGAGATCGGATGTGCTTAGGGCATCTAGGCAGCTCTGCTGTAAGGTACTGCTGCCTCAATGATTACCAAAATCTTGCTTTTATCTTGGGAATGCAACACCCAGAATTGCCTCCCCCACCCCTCCACCTCCACTTTAAAAAAAATAACGTTCCTATAAGTATGCTACTGTTACTCATCAAACACTGCATCACAAACAAGAAGACAGAGTTAGAGGGGGGTGAGACAACCCATTTTCAGACCCAGGGGCCTAAATATACTTGTTTGTCCGAACTGTAAGACCACCCATAAATCAATGAGTTTCATAAAAATGCTGGCTTATCATTCAGCAATTCATCCAAATGTATATTCTACTGAGGACTAGCGACTTTTTTTTTACTTAAAAAAAAAAACAGCAGGCAACTTATCCCTGCACACCAGCCTATCTTTACAGGCAGTTAAAGTCATGTAATAGCTATTATATTGCAACTATTATAAAAGGATAACAAACGCACCTTCTCTCTTTCTCTCTGTGTGAAACCCTTTTATAGAGAAGGTGAACTTTTATCTGTGTGGTTCAGGAACCCTGTAACCCTATGAATGGAGGCGCAGGACTATGAACTCCTGGCACAGAAGTACAGACGAGAGAAAAACACATATGGGCTTATTTACAAGTCTGTTCCGATTGACCTAGAAAGCGTCACATGGGAGCTGCGGCTCATTCAGTTCGTTTGAGAAATAATTCAGGTCTGGATCATCGCGGAGATGAGGAAAGCTCACAGACTGCTCAAAACAACTATATCTATCTATCTATCTATCTATCTATCTATCTATCTATCTATCTATCTATCTATCTATCTATCTATCTATCTATCTATCTATCTACAGTAGACCCTTGTATAACAAATGGTTTGTGTAACATAAAATCTGTACAACATAAAACATTCCAGAGATAGGAGAAATTTGCTTAACAGAATCGTCTATGGGGCAAATCCATACAACACAAAATAGTCACAATTAGGGATTACTCTGTTTTCAATGCATTCCTATGGGGAATTTGTATAAAGGAACATTTGCTTAACATAATTTCATTTGGAATGAATTAATTCCTTTATACAAGGTACCACTGTATGTGTCTGTCTGTCTATCTATCTATCTATCTATCTATCTATCTATCTATCTATCTATCTATCTATCTATCTATCTATCTATCTATCTATCTACCCCTTATATAACAAATGGTTTTTCATAAAATCCCTAAAACCCCCTCCCCTCCCTGGGGCAAATCCCTCCCAAAATAGTCAATTATCTATTTCAATGCATTCTGGGGAATTTATATAAAGGAAAATCTAATTTCATTTGGAATGAATTAATCTTTATCTATCTATCTGTCTATCTATCTATCTATCTATCTATCTATCTATCTATCTATCTATCTATCTATCTATCTATCTATCTATCTATCTATCTATTCTCCCCTCTCTCTTTTCCCCTCCCCTCCCCTCCCCTCTATCTATCTATCTATCTATCTATCTATCTATCTATCTATCTATCTATCTATCTATCTATCTATCTATCTATCTATCTATCTATCTATCTATCTATCTATCTATCTATCTATCTATCTATCTATCTATCTATCTCTGCACACAGAAAACCAGCTGCTTGGAGAGAATGCTGGCAAAAGAATCTTCCTGTCTAATGCCTCGTTTACTACATGCAAAGCATACAGAGGCCCATTCAGTCATCTCTAATACTAGTTTGATGCAACCCAGTTTAGCACCGAGACCCTGGTCAGACCCCTAACCATACACAAGGCTTCCGAAACCGGTTCCAAATTGTCAACATCCACTCCATCCTTCTGTGAGAGGGGCCTCTTTCTGCAGAGGCATTTCTCTTGCCAAAGCAGCTTTTAATTTTTTAAAAAAGCCATCCTTTGAATAGATCAATAATTATAAATAAAGCAAGGCATTTCTCCTTTCTTAACTTGTTATGCACTGGTCATGAAACTTAAAACCGCAGGGGCTGGGCGTGCATAGGGAAGAACAGAACACAACTCCGTGCAACCATCAGATGTTACCTCTCCAGTGTCCCACTCACCCGACTTCCTTTAACTAAACACATCTGCCCACATGTCCAGGCCACCTCATTGCTGACCTTCATTTCCAGCTTCCTTCCAGATGGAAGACTCAAATGGTGCGAGCCACCCGCCGCCCGAGGCATCCGAATGGAAAGTCACAATTACCTGCACAAATTTTGGCACCGTTTTCTCCTTAGGTCAGGAGAACCCTGTGGATATTTAAAAGGTGGTTCTCCTGACGTAAAAGGAAAGGAGCAAAAGAGAATGAGACACAGCAGATAGCAGATAAAAATCTAGGAATTCTTTTAAAAAGCTGTTTTTTCAATCATCAAAAACAATCAGATTATTTTTAAAAAAAAAGATTGAATCTGGGTTTAAATGGATGCGGTTCCATCAAATCCACCTTGGCAGACACTGGTCTTACTAAATATAATGCCCCCTACTTAATATATGTATAAACAAATATTAAGGCCACCTTAAGGATAAAGAAGTTGGGGTGTGGTGGCTCAGCGGGCTAGTGTGCTGAAATTGTCATGCAAAGAATTTGGGGTGTGGTGAGCGAGCTCCCGCTGTCAACCCCAGCTCCTGCCAACCTAGCTGTTCGAAAGCATGTAAAATGCAAGTACCGCCATAAAAAGCAGGAAGGTAAACAGTATTCCATGCGCAGAAATGTGTTCAGCCATGCTGGCCACATGGCCATGGACTTGCAAAACACTGGTTCTTTGGCTTGGAAATTGGGATGAGCACTGACCCTAGAGTCAGGCACAACTAGCATGCATGTGTGGGGGGAACCTTTACCTTTTTATGGCTAAAGAGCACTTCATGCAAAGCCAAATTTATTTCTGATTCATGGTTGCTCCTGAAACAGTATTGATTAGAGGAGGGAAGACCTCTGGAACCATGCCATGTTGGAACCAGAAGGAGCACCTTCTTACGATGATGCCGGTGTTCCCAACACCGAGTGCATCTCTGGGCTCCAAGAAGTGGAGTGTCAAATAGGCCGGGGAAAGGAAAAAGAAGCATCCCGTCCAACTTTGCTGAAGGGCAGCTATGTTGGATCTCAAGCTGACGATGCAGATCCCAATGAGACTAGAAGGGGAGGTAGAAGGAGGCAGTCGAGGGCAGGCATGTCCAACCTTCGGCCCTCCTGATGTTTTGGGCCACCACTCCCAGAATTCCAAGCCTGTATTGCCAATGACAAAGGACTGTGGGAGTGGTGGTCCAAAGAAAGCATCTGGAGGGACAAAGTTTGGACATGTCTGGTCTAGGATGACCAGCTAAGGCATGTCCAAACTTTGTCCCTCCTGACGTTTTGGACCACAACTCCCAGAATTCCAAGCCTGTATTGCCAATGACAAAGGACTGTGGGAGTGGTGGTCCAAAGAAAGCATCTGGAGGGACAAAGTTTGGACATGTCTGGTCTAGGATGACCAGCTAAGGCATGTCCAAACTTTGTCCCTCCTGACGTTTTGGGCCACAACTCCCAGAATTCCAAGCCTGTATTGCCAATGACAAAGGACTGTGGGAGTGGTGGTCCAAAGAAAGCATCTGGAGGGACAAAGTTTGGACATGTCTGGTCTAGGATGACCAGCTAAGGCATGTCCAAACTTTGTCCCTCCTGACGTTTTGGACCACAACTCCCAGAATTCTAAGCTTAAGATTTCCAGTGGCAAAGGACTGTGGGAGCTGCGGTCCAAACATCTGGAAGGCCAAAGGAAAAGAAGGAGGAAAGTAACAGTAGAGGCCAGAGAGGAAGCCACCCTAAGACCTGATTTTTTAATCCCCTCCCCCTCAAGCCAAAGGTGGAGACAGCTCCAAACAGACCTTGGCCTGGGCTGACCATGGCAGGCAAACTGTGGAGTCCAACGAGTTCTGGATTTGGCACTCCCCACTGAAGAAGGAAACCAGACAAGCTTTAGCACAAGCTAAAGGCATTCTGTGACCCAAGGGAAAAATCCCAGAATGCTGCCTGGTAACCAAATCCAGTCGTGCTCTTTTCAGCACCGGAAGGTGAACCCCACCCCCACCCCCGCGGCCGCCTCTCTTGTTCCCAACCTCTGGCAGTTAAAGCAAAGTATTCTGCTTATATACCGCCCCATACCACTTCAAGTAGTCTCTGGACGGTTTACAGTTTTTGAATTACAGTATGCAGGCTACACATTGCCTTCCTCCCGCCCCCCTCAAGCTGGGTACTCATTTTACCGACCTCGGAAGGATGGAAGGCTGAGTCAACCTTGAGCCTGCTACCTGGGATTGAACCCCAGGTCGTGAGCACCGTTTTACCTGCAGGACAGGCATTTAACCACTGCGCCACGAGGCTCTTAAGATAACGCCGAAGCAACACGCGATTTGCTGATCTTCCATGACACCAAAAACTGTGAGGTACAAGGTAACACCCCCCCCCCCCAGCAACAGACCTGTGCAGAGAGCTCTAGGAAGGAGAAACAGGCCAAAATAAAAATGGTGTTCACTGTTTTATTTACTACAT
Organism: Phrynocephalus forsythii; assembly: GCA_029282475.1. Classification (NCBI taxonomy): domain Eukaryota; kingdom Metazoa; phylum Chordata; class Lepidosauria; order Squamata; family Agamidae; genus Phrynocephalus; species Phrynocephalus forsythii. The sequence goes on along the minus strand of JAPFRF010000020.1, from coordinate 5,081,674 downwards.
TCACGCCCCATTTTTCTTCCAATGGGTTCAAGATGGCCTGCTTTGTTCTCTCCATTACGTCGCGGAGTTCCACAGCTGAGTGGGGATTTGAGCCCAGATCTCCCGACTCTAACCACTACGCTAACCTGCTTCAACTAGCAGCGGGTTGTTCCAGAGTCATAAGCTAGGAGCACGACCTAACTCCGTTGAAAAACTCAAGACTCAACCAACGCACCCAAACCAGAGTGGAACCAAATAAGAAGAAAACCCTATGGCAGTGGTGGTGAACTTTCGGCACTCCAGATGTTTTGGACTACAACTCCCTCCGTCCTCTGTCACTGCCAGTGCAGGCTTGGAATTCCGGGAGTTGTGGTCCAAAGCATCTGGAGTGCCAAAGGTTCACTGCCACCGCCCTATCTATGGCACGGAGGTAGAACACTTTTTCTGATCCCACCGAACTTTCTCACCCACGCGAGTTAGGCGGCCAGATGGTGCATAGAGAGGATGGAGATTTATTTATTTACCGACAGACAACCCCCGGAGGCACGGCAGATGTGTGCTCACCCCTGAGTAATGCACCAGGCATCTCGCAAGGTCAGAGTGGGAGCGGCGATGCACGCTTAGAGAGAACACGCTGAGTCCTTATTTCTGCTACAGACGCCAGTGACACCCGATGCATCCTGGTTGCACCCACCAAACAAAGAATGCCAAAATACAAACAAATCAAGAAACCAACAAACAACCCTCGGTCATGCCAAAGCGCTGCTGCATCACTGTAGCGCATGGGCTCCGGAGTCCTAAGATTTTTTGTGTGTGTGTGTGTGTGTGTGTGTGTGTGTGTGTGTGTGTGTGTGTGTGTGTGTGTGTGTGTGTGTGTGTGTGTGTGTGTGTGTGTGTTTAATGCTGCAAACTAGAGCAAGTCCTAATCTCTGTGGTTTTTCTGGGGTGGGGTGGGGACGAGTTCGTTGTCCCCAACGTGAAAACGAGGTGCCGAGGGGGACGCCACGCGGATGGCAAGCTGCATTTCCAACGGCGACCCGTATCAAACGGCGGTGACCCCTATCAAATGATGAGAGGCCAGCCGCTGTCTCTCTTCCCCCCATCCTCCCCCCCCCCCACCGCCACCGCTGCCACCACAGCCCCTCCGCCAATGAGCGTCTGCGAGGTCCCTGCCAGAGCCACTGGCTAGCCCCATCCGGCTGTCGCCCGAGTGACACGCAGTGCAGAGGAAAAGGCAGGCGGAAAGGGCGACAGAAGTCCCCGGGAGGAAAAAAAACGGGCATGGCAAAGCCGTCCCTTCAGTTTCACGCGCGCTGCAGCAGCGTTGACCGGAACCAGGAAAATCCCTGTTTCTAACTTGGGTTTGAGCTGCATGGACAGCTCGGCCATTTTCGGCCTTTCCGTAGCTCTGCACAATGCTGCTTCTCCTCCTAGAGCAGGCATGTCCAAACTTCGGCCCTCCAGATGTTTTGGACCGCAACTCCCACAGTCCTTTGCCATTGGCAATCTAAGCTGAGAATTCTGGGAGTTGCAGTCCAAAACATCAGGAGGGCTGAAGTTTGGACATGCCTGCCCTAGATGAAGAGAACCGCAAGCCACCTCTCTGGCTCCTCTCTCCCTGGAAAAGGTTGCCCCAAGTCAGAACTGACCGAACGGCATGGGATGGTTAATAACCGTGGGCTGATGCCGCCGAGGGCGACGGCGTTTCCGGACCCCAAGTTCCAACTCCAACTCCTAAGCTGGAAGGCCACATTGTCATAGCACAGACATCTTCCCTCTTTCAGGAAGTTTCTCGGTTCCATTGAGTGCTCTTTTTTTTTAAAAAAAGTGGAAAAGCAGGGTACAAATAAATAAATAAAATCTCCGTTCCTCAAGGAAATCCTTGGGCAGGCAGGCGGGCGGGCAGGCGGGTAGAATATTAAAGACATAACAAGAAAGACCTCCTTCTGAGATCCTGGGGAAGAGGTTAACCCGCTCCAGGAAGTAGAGAAAAGCAAAGACGACACAGGGGCCGAAGTGCGGAGGAGGCAGGTTTGTAGGACGGCCAAAGTCTGGCACAAAGTCCCACCTGGGGAAGCGGCTTGAGGACAATTTGAAGAAGTCCCCTCTAGTTTGGACATAAGAACATAAGAAGAGTCCTGCTGGATCAGGCCAAAGGCCCATGCAGTCCAGCTTCCTGTATCTCACAGTGGCCCCACCAGATGCCTCTGGGAGTGCATGAGACTAGATCTCTGTCTCCTGATACCACTCCCCTGCATCTGGCCCTTGAAAGACCCTGGTTTTAAGCCTGGAGATGACACATCTCCATCATGGCTTGTCACCTGTGATGGACGTCTCCTCCAGGAATCTGTCCAATCCCCTTTTGAAGGCATCCAGGCTAGATGCCATCACCACATCTTGTGGTAGGGAGTTCCACAGACTGCTCTAGTACAGTGGCAGAGAACCTTTGGCCCTCCAGATATTTTGGACCACCACTCCCACAGTCCTTTGTTATGGGCAATCCAGGCTCAGAGATTCCAGGAGTTGTGGTCCAAACATCTGGAGGGCTAAAGGTCTGCCCGCACTGCTTCTAGAAACAATCACCCCTAAGAAAAAGAAACAAAATGCTAGGAGACGCTACAGAGAAACTGAGCAGCAATCTTACCCAGAAAACTAGATTCTCCTCCTTTCTGTCCCTTCCCGTATGTGTGGAAGAGTGCCAGTCCACTACAAAACACAGGCCAAAGCATACCCCATACGGGGACGCGAAGAACTGTCCTGCCAGAGGCAGCTTGGGAGCACTGGCCCACTCCAAGATTTTCTTGGCAGGCCAAGCATCTTTTTGGAAACCTCCAAGCCAAAACTCGAGCAGGACCAAAGGTTTGCGGGTTCCCTCCTCCCCCAAGACCACAAACTCAGCCACAAACTGCTTGCATCCCACGTCTCAGTGGCCACCTCAGCTGAGGCGGACGGGTGTTCGGAATGATATCATCTAGAACAGTGGTGATGAACCTTCGGCCCTCCCGATGTTTCAGACCACAACGTCCAGAATTCCTAATGACCAAGGACTGCGGGAGTTGTGGTCCAAAACATCTGGCGTGCCGAAGGTTTGCCACCAGTGCCCTCTAGAACAGGCACGCCCAAACTTCGGCCCTCCAGATGTTTTGGACCGCAACGCCAATCCTTTGCCATTGGAAATGCAAGCCTTGGAATTCTGGGAGTTGCGGTCCAAAACATCAGGAGGGCCGAAGTTTGGTCATGCCTGCTCTGGAGGGTCAACAAATCACTACCTGGTATAAAGGAAAGGGACACTTAGTAGTCTTCAAGTGCTCTGCATTCAGAAGTGAAGAGTCAAAGGGTGCAGGATCCTACAGAATCCCAGCAGGTGCTACCCCAAAAGTATACATCTGTATACTTTGGGCATATGGTGCAGAACAGAAAAAGCAAATGAGGGAAACACAATGAAGGATGCCCTTAGCAGAAAGAGAAAAAGGGAGCCCATTGCTCTCCCTAACAGAGAGAGAGAGAGAGAGAGAGAGAGAGAGAGAGAATCTATCTCACAGTTCCTTTCATGGAAGAATCATAGAATCATAGGGCGCTTTTACGCGACCCTAAAATCCGAAGCAAAGGGTTCCCAGATGCGGAGCTTAAAATTGTTTTCCCACCAGCTCTGGACTTTAAAAAAAAATTAAGTACGACCACGCCCACCTAAGCGCGTCCCAGCGCATTTTCCAAGTACCTGGTCTCCCAAGGTGAAAAATTTCTGATGCGGATTGCAAAGCAGTGAGTGTCGGCCTGTCCTCACCTTTTGTTTTTTTTTGGGGGGTTGCCCCCCACCCCTTTAAGAGACTGGAATGCTTCCCGGGGCAGCTCCCTATGGCAGAGGGGAGGTGAGCCTGCATTCTTTTCTCACGCAGACAGGAGGAAGGGAGTGCGGAGGGGTGGGGACACAGCAAGAGGAGCAAACCCCCAAGATCTCTGGTCCGAATTTAAGTTGCCAGCGGATCTTAGGCGTCGTGTAAAAGCGCCCATAGAGTTGGAAGAGACCTCAAGAGCCATCCAATCCAACCCCCTGCCATGCAGGAACCCCCATCACAATCTATTGGCCCACCCCAACCTCATGTCCACAGATCCAACACACGGAAAAACACAGAAGTGCACGTGCACCATGGAACCTCCCTGCCCACAAACACAAGCTACGTGTTTCTAAGCCCATGGTTCCCAATCGGGGGGGGAGGTGTGGGGGTCCCCAGACATTCTTGGGTTACAACTGTGAGAAATCCTAGCCAGCGCAGGGAGTGGTGAAGGTTTCTGGGACACGTGGTCCAAGGACATCAGGGGACCCACGCAGCCGCACAGACATCTCTTCTGTTCGCCTCCTGACCCACGCCTCTTTTTTTTTCTTAGAAGACCACAAATTTAAGTGTTATTTTATTTCCCTCTGCCCACAGCCTTAGAAAGACAGTTTTATTCATGGCTGCAGCAGAAATCCACCTTCATTTATCACCTCTCTTTGGCTACATCCGGTGGAAGGAGAGGTTGGGCCGACAGAAAAGGATGCCTAGAACCAGCTTTGTTGCTTGATATTGTCTAAAAACAAAAAACACACACACAAAACGGCTGACCGTTGTCAGCTGTGCTCCTGACAGCATCTTCTCCAAAAGGGAGGCGCCGATTCTTACAGCCAAATTCAAATCCTGAACACCCAAAGCTGATCCATCTCCGCCTGGGCCTCCTCCTTCCTCAATCTGACCTAGTTCTTCCTTCTACAGAGGAAAAAGCAAATGCTACCTGTATCGGCCTGGACAGCACTTCAAATAACATTGGGGAATTATTTCACACGTGACGCCGCCTTTGCCATCCGAAAGCTGCACGCACGTTCACAGGGTGCACAAACCACACACGAGAGACAGATGAGGGACGGTGTGTGTGTGTGTGTGTGTGTGTGTGTGTGTGTGTGTGTGTGTGTGTGTGTGTGTGTGTGTGTGTGTCTCAGTTCCTTGGAAATGGCATTTTGTGTGTGTGTCTCAATTCTCAGTTCCTTTGAAACATTCATTCTCCTTTTGCAGCTTTTCAGTTCCTGACACTTACTTTCACAGGGGCAAAAGAAAAACGCCACTCAGGTTTAATTTGTCGCAAGGATTGTAGCAATTCTGGCCAGTTTAATGCCGAGGCCCTTTGTCAAGGATGGGAAAGTCCACGCAAACATGCAGAGATACCGCTACAAATTCAAATCTGAAGGTTTGTGAATTTCTGTATATACCACGACCACCTAGCTAGCAGAAAGCTACTCTGGGCCGTTTGCAACCTAAAACAAAATACAAACAAACACATTCTACAGCATAAAATAATAAATAAGCATGCTGATCAAACAAGAGCCAACTGTAGCCTCGACCCAACAAGGGGGAGTAAACACAAATCAATCAAAACCATTCAGTAATTCAAAATAAAATTCAAAAGGAAAGGGGCGGGGGGAGAACTGATCGAGATTATTTCCTGAACGATTTCACAAACCAAAAACAAACAAGCAAATCATTTGCAAATTCCCACCAAGGAGCCACAAAATGTATCCATTATATCTGAAGAGTTTGGAAGAGGCAGCTAAGGAACTCATCATAGCCCCAAAATAAAACACAGTGAAAAATCGCTCAAAAGTTTGGATCCCAAAGGATTGTGACCGTTGTGTTGCTCAGAAGGGAAGATTTCCAGCTGCACCTCAAAAACTCAAAAAGATGTCCATCCAACTTTTTTTATTTAAAGCGGAACCCACATTTCCTGTGCTGCCCATTCAGCCTCATAAAAGCAGCCCCCCCCAGCTGAGCTGTCACTCTTAACCCTCTTAGCGCATGATTAGACCAACACAGACAGGCCATTAAGAATACATTCACCTCCAAGAGATAAATGGGGGTCTTTAGATGCCAGGGGTGGGTGCAATAGAGCAGACAATGGCTGTTGCAGTCAAACTTCCAGTTGGCGGTGGGGGGGGAGGGAGGGAGAGAGGGACGGAGCTTAGGAGAAAACAAAAGGAGAAAACAAAAATTTTCTTTTAAAAGGAAAAAGCAAGGGGGGGAGAATGATCAATACCCATTTCATTTTGCTCCCAAAACCTTGGTGATCTTTTTTTTTAAAAAAATGATTTCCCAAGTGCTCACTTCTGGAACGGAAGCTCAACATGCTTCTGTGGATATCGGCGAGCCCCCCCGCCCGCCAAAAAAAATAAAAATAAGATGAATGGGAAATAACCAAAGGGGAGGGGAAATGTCTCAATTGGACATTTAATGATTCCTCACCTCCGGATCCCCTATAAATTCCCTGGATCTTTAAAAGGATCTCGTGAGCAATTATGGAGTTATGGAGATTGTCCATTTCAGCTTTATGTTGCTTTTTTTTAAAAAAAAATTGACAGAGAATGAAGCCTGTGGGGAAGGGGATTGCTCATTCCAGTTACACCTTCCAGCTACTCCGACATCCTGGTGTCTGGCCACAGGGCAAGTGTTTAAAAGAAAGGCCCACTACTACTCCATCTTCTAAGATTGGAGCCAAGGTCCAGGGCTTCTTAACCAACACCCTTTCCTCACCCAGTCACAATCCCTGGGCATCCTGGGAGGCCAAGACTGATTTAGATTCAAGAAGGCGTATGCATTTCATCTGGGAAGACTTCACAGTTGATTGTCATGCATTTTAAAAGCCGTTCTCTAGCACCTCATCCCAAGGCACTGTGATTTCCTCTCTGTGTGTTGTTGTGTGCAGGGTCCACAATCCAGCCACACAAATGAAAAATGTGAGGCCCAGCTGGGCTTACGCGAATAGTAAGACATTGAAAACTAACTTTTCAGCCATCCAGCACAATCATCCTCTATGTAATCTTCTTGAGATTTGTTAGCTGTATTATCCATGTTCATGCAGCATTGAGAAGTTATGGGTTTTTTTCATGTTTGTGCAGGAGAGCATAAAAATTCATTTTACTGACAGTTTTTCCAATGTGCAAGATAGTTTGTGTGATTGGCATGACTTTACAACCCCAGTAGCTTTTTGGGATTATTCCATTGTTGTCTCCTTCCTACTTACCTGTCTGCTATTATTAAAGAAGCTTTCAGTTATGGATGATCTCACCCCATTTTCTTCAAAAGAAACCAGTACCACCATCTTTTCCAATTCATTTCCCCAGCAGCAGTGGACAAATTAAGGGCATAAAACAATTGCTAATTCCTTTGTTTGTTGTTACATGTTGTAAACCGCCCAGAGTAGTCCTTGGTCTAGATGGGCGGTATAAAAGTCAAATAAATAAATAAATAAATAAATAAATAAATAAATAAATAAATAAATAAATAAATAAATAAATGGGGGGGCGCACTAGAACCACACAGTTTTGGGCACCACAAGGACACAATTCTAATTATCTACTAGACAAGGAACAGAATCCGAACACAGGCTAAATCCATCTATTAAACCCGTCGAGGAGCGCCTTGTGAGTTTGCTAACCCTCTCTCAGCAAATTGCCTTCAACAGCTTTTGAAACGGACCCTGAGACTTCTTTTTTTTCCCTCCCTGATATTTGCATAATTTTAGCCAGATGTTTTGGAAGGGGGCATGCGATTCAGCAAATTAGCAGGCGTTTGCTGGCAGAGTCATTTAAACGGGGTGGGGGGGGGGAGACACAGGGAAGGAAAACAATATCTTTGCAAAAAATAAAATAAAATAATAATCTCTCCTTGTTCTGGCTGGCATGCCACATCTCGGGAGATCCACCAGGTCAGGAAATGCAACCCAGAACACCGAGATCCAAGGATAGAAACAATTTCAAACACGTCTTACATCTCTGATGCCCTGGGACAGACCTTTGAACAGCATGTACAAAACAAAAAGGGAAGCCCACACGGAGGAGCCGGGCTCCTTCTCACAAGAGGGGGAAAAACGGGCACAAGGCAGGGCCCGCCGATCCCTCCTTTCCCCTTTCCCACCGGATAAGCCCAGCACGGAAAAAGGGTTGGACTGCTGGAAGCCAAGGGAAACTCCAAGAGCCATCTTTGCTGGTTTGCATCAGGGAGAAAGCCAACCAGCCAAGTGGGAAGGAGGCAAAGTATTTAGAGGCAAACAACAAAGTGATTGTTGATACACACACACACACACACACACACAAAAAAAAGAGCCAGAGAAGTAGTTGAAACATCTATAGTGGGGTGATTTCATTAGAAGCCAATCCCAGAAAGATGTCTTCTTTCTAGGATTACCTTCTTAAGCCTTTAAATGTCCCTTTCTGCTCATCCAGGCTCTATCAAGTCAATGGGAGACGCTTCTCCAGACACCCAAGGTCTTGTTTCACCTAAGTGAATAGCGCTGCGTTGGTCGGCTCACTTCTGGGGGTGTAGGGGCTGTTCCTGGGTGCAATTCTCCAACTGATACTCTTCCCACCCACCCCCACCCCGAGGATGGAGAGAACCTCCAAGGAGTGGGCCACCCTGCACCCCGAAGCGCCCACCTCCAGAGAGGGACACAAGCACACCTCCGGCTCCAGGGGTGTGTGTCATTGTGCCAACTGGACAGGGGCATCCCTAACAGCCTGCTGTAATATACATCCAAAGCCTTCCCCCCTCCACACACTTTGAGGTCAGACCCAAAGGCCGGAGATCAAGTTCCAGGCGAAACCCCAAGCACCAACCTATTTCAACAGCTGCTGGGGGGGGGAGGAGGAAGGGCACCCTTGTTCAGAAGCAGAGGGGGGGGAACAGAGGCCTATGTGCTCCCCCCATGGTGCCCTCAAGGGCAGGGCCTGTCCATCTCTGCTCAGTTTTGACAGTTCCTGGAGGTTTGGGACTGGGTGGGTAAGTCAAGTGGGCCATCCCTATCCAAACAGAGCAGGTTAATTCCAAACTTCGGCCCTCCTGATGTTTTGGACCACAACTCCCAGAATGCTAAGCCCATGACAAAGGACTGTGGGAGTTGCGGTCCAAAAACATCTGGAGGGCAGAAGTTTGGACATGCCTGGGTTAAGTCCTTCCGCCTCCTTCCTCCCAAGCTCCTGGTCCACCAGGCCAGTGTTTTTCAACCTTTTTTGGGCAAAGGCACACTTGTTTCATGAAAAAAATCACGAGGCACACCACCATTAGAAAATGTTAAAAAATTTAACTCTGTGCCTATATTGACTATATAAAAAGTAATTTTTCAATTTTTCCCACTGCACACCAGGCAACATCTTGCGGCACACTAGTGTGCCGCGGAACAGTGGTTGAAAAACACTGCACCAGGCCATACACACACACACACAAACACAAACACACACACACACAGAGGCAGGCAGGCAGGCAGGCAGGCACTCACCCGGGCAGCTTTCCTCTTGTACCGGTGGCTGTAGTCGAACTTCTCCTTCATCTCGTCCAGGGACTGTCCCAGGCGGGCTTTCTCCTCCTTGCCGGCGTAATCCTGGCTCAGCAGGAGGTAAGCCCGCCAGTTGGCCGAGTCGAAGCCCCAGTGGCAAGTCCGGTTCTCCAGCGCCTTGTGGGAGTGGATGACGAACTTGTGCGGCGGGTACATGAGCCGGCAGTCCAAGCATTGGATGCACGCCGCCCCGGGGTTGCTGTACAGCTCGGGCACCATCAACCCTTTGCATTTGCCGAAGCACTCGTGGTAGACCTTGAAGCTCCGCTCGGTCACCTCCAGCTCCAGGGGGGGAGGGCCGCCGATGGATGGAGCCGGAGCCGGAGCCGGCGCCGCTACTCCCTCCGTTGGGGCCGACCCCGGCGGCGTACTCCTTCTTGCAGCGCCCGGGCGGGTAAGCGCCTCCGTAGAGGAGCGCGTTGCAAAGGCGCTCGGCGTCCGTTTTGGTGATGAGCCCGCAGGAGGGCGCCGAGAAAGGGAGGATGCCCATGACTTTCAGGATCTCCAGCTGGTCGGCGGTGCAGCGCGAGCAGTAGACGTGCAGCTCGTCGCACACGGCGTTGATCTGCTGGAGCGAGAAGTCGCGCAGCACCGAGTTCAGGATCTGGGGCAAGCAGAGGCGCTTCTCGCCGCCCACCACGAAGCACGAGATGGTCTCCCCTTCCAGCACCGTCTCGCAGCGCTCCGTCGAGCGGTCCGATGGCATGAAGAACGGGCCCGGCATCACCGGCGCCGGAGGAGGTTGGATCGGGGGCAGGTGGAGCACCGGGTCGGCGGCGGCGGCGGCGGAGGAGGAGGAAGAAGAGGAGGAAGAGGAGGAAGAGGAGGAGGAAGGCTCCTTGCCGTTCTCCCGTTTGTAGAGCTCTTGCGCCCAGCGCGCCGAGAACGCCGCCGGACCACCCAGCGAGCTCATGGAGCTGAGATGAAACTGTTCCAAGGTCTTTCGCAGGCCCGGGTGAGGGTGGAAGCTGCTCCTGGTTACCGTCTCCATTTTAGCTTGGTTCGGATCGTCTCTTTTCCCCACCACCGCCGCCGCCACCTACACACACGGCACGGTTCCTTCCTTTCCTCTGCTTTCCTCCTTTTTTTCCCCTCTTCTCCCCCACCTCCCTCCTCTCTCTTTCCCCCTGTATTTTGGATTTCCCTCCCCCCCCCGGTCCGCCAAAAAGTCTTACGCGACCCCCCCCTCCCCCAGCCTCCCTCCAAGAGGTCTGGGGAGAATTTAAAATGAAATGAAATGAAATGAAAAGCAACCACCGCCCACCCCAAAGGGAACGAAAGACAACAAAGTCCCTGGTGTTTTTTTTTTCTTTTAAAACGTGCGGTCGCTGTCCGCCGAAGACGGAAGCGGGGGAAAGCCACCGAATCTCATATTTTCACAAGGGGGAAAGGGCCCGGAAAAAGCAAGCAAGCAAAAAAAAAAAGGACTCTCTCTCTCGGCGAGGGTGGCGATTCGGTACGGGGGGGGTCCTCTGCCCGGCACCCCTCTCTCTCGCCAACCCGCCTGGGCAAAGTTTGCGGAGAAGGGAGGAAGAGGGGGGGTTCCAAGGGATGGGTCCAAAAGAGCAGCCGATCTGATCTTAAAAAAAGAAAAGAAAAAGAAAATCAACCGACAAAACCCCCGGAGGGGGGGGGATGGAATACAACCCCAAACCAAAACTACTTCTCATTTATAACCGAGATTCAGGATTGGGGTGAGGGGGTGGGAAAGGAACGGGAAGAGAAAAGAACCGCCTTCCCCCAGCCTCGAACCCCCTCCGGCCTCCATTCAACTCGATCTGCAATTCGCCGACACACACTCGCTTACACACACACACGCGCGCGCAGACACACTTTCTCGGTGTGCAAGGAGAGAGACGCACCCGCGCGCGCCCGCCTGCACCGGCCCCCGCAGCCCTGCCTCCTTCCCCCCCACACACCCTCTCCAAAAATTAACAATTTTTACTAATCACTCCGAAAGAAAGACAGGGGGTGAAAGAAAGAGACGGGGCGGCGGCGGCGGCGGGGGTTAATAGCCCCCAATTGCCTTGAAAGGGGTCCAAAACGAAGCCGCGTCGGCGCCTGCCGTCCGGAAACTCCGCTCTTTTTTTCCTGTCCACATCCAGCGCCTTGGCTTCCAAAAAAAAAAAAAAAAATCCGCTTTTTCAAGCGACCCAAGAGGCGATCGGGATCCACGAAAAGAAGAAGAAGAAGAGCCGGGTGAAAAATCGACCACCGTCGAAGCAAGAGACCTGGCGCCCCCCCCCTCCTTTCCTCTCCCGCAAAAATAAAATAAAATAAGATGACGCGGCTGTATCCTTTTTCTTTTCCTCCTCCTTTCTTTGCGCGGCGAAAGACGAGCGATTTATTCTTATTCTTATTATTTATTTTGTAAGAAAATATATAAAAATGCCCCCCAAAATGCGATGACTTCTTCTCCAAGGTTACTTTGTGGGTGGTGGGGGTAGTGTTGTTTTCCTTCCCCCGCTTGGCTAGCTGGCTGGCTCTTTGCGCCTCCTCTCTCTCTTTCTCTCTCTCTGGTTTTCTCCTCTTAATTTTGCTCGCCGCCTGGACTGGGCTGGGCTTTTATTCCTTCTTCTTCTTCTTCTTCTCCTTCTTCTCCTTCTCCTTCTTCCTCCTTTCCCCCCCGAGGCGGGCGGTGGGCAAAGGCGGCCGCGGGCGCGCTCCCTCCCTTCCTCGCGGCTCCGCGCTCCGACCCAGACTGAGGGCGTTGCAAAGCCGAGCTAATGCAGGCAGGCAGGCAGGCAGGGCGGGCGAGAGGGAGGGAGGGAGGGGAGGGGAGGGGGGAAAGGAGGCGGTGCACTCCTCCTCCTCCTCCTCCTCTTCCTCACCCCCCCTTCCCCTCCTCCTCCTCCTCCTCCCTTCTGTTTGTTGGTGTCTGCCTCAGCTCTTGAAGCCCAGCCAAAGAATGTGACCAACTCCCCGGGCTGGGGCTCTTCCAGGAACCGGCGCCGCCTCCCCCCCAACGCTCGCTGTTTCTTCTTCTTCTTCTTCTTCTTCTTCTTCTTCTTCTTCTTCTTCTTCTTCTTCTTCTTCTTCTTCTCCTCCTCCTCCTCCTCCTCCTCCTCCTCTTCTTCTTCTTCTTTTCTCCTCCTCCTCCTCCTACCCTCTTCTTCTTCTTCTTCTTCTTCTTCTTCTTCTTCTTCTTCTTCTTCTTCTTCTTCTTCTTCTTCTTCTTCTTCTTTTCTCCTCCTCTTCCTCCTCCTCCTCCTCCTCCTCCTCCCCTCTTCTTCTTCTTCTTCTTCTTCTTCTTCTTCTTCTTCTTCCCTCCTCCTCCTCCTCCTCCTCCTCCTCCTCCTCCTCCTCTTCTTCTTCTTCCTCCTCCTCCTCCTCCTCCTCCTCCTCCTCCTCCTCCTCCTCCTCCTCTTCTTCTTCTTCTTCTTCTTCTTCTTCTTCTTCTTCTTCTTCTTCTTCTTCTCCTTCTTCTTCTTCTTCTTCTTTTCTTCTCCTCCTCCTCCTCCTTCTTCTTTTCTCCTCCTCCTTCTCCTCCCCCTCCTCCCTCTTTTTCTTCTTTTTTCTTTATTATTATTATTATTATTATTATTATTATTATTATTATTATTATTATTATTATTATTATTATTATTATTATTATTATTATCGCGAGAGGCCACCCGCGCCCCCGCCCCACGCGCCCCGCACAGCTGCCTCCCAACTGAGCAAGGAGGCACCGTAGAAAGACAGAGTGTTTATGTGTGTGCTTGTTTGTGTTTGTGTGTGTGTTTGTGTGTGTGTAAAGGGGGGGTGTTAAAGTGTGAGGTTCGCAGGCCTTGCGGCGGGCCAGAAAGGCGGAGCGAGAAGGTGGCTCTTCTTAGGCGGCTCTTGCGCTCCTGCTGGTCCCGGCGAGCCGGACGGGGTGGCGCAGCGGGCTCAAAAGGGGATGATGGGCCAGATAGTCCCGAAGTGGAAAGGGTGCGGGGTTAGGGGTTGCAAGATTTGGGAAGGAGGTGGAGGCTGCGGCGCCCTTCTCCAGTCCAAGGCCGGAGGGAGAAGGTTTCCGAGGAATGTTTTAAGGAGTGGGTTTGAACAGGGATCTCCCTCTCTCTGTGTATGTGTCTGTCTGTCACACACAGACACACACACGGGATTTGAACCCAGGGCTCCTGGAGACAGGACATAGGCGAGCAAACTCTTCCCATGGGGAACCCAAATGGAGGGTTGGGTAACTGGGTCACTAGAAAGTCACAATTAGGGCATAAGAACCTAAGAAGAGCCCTGCTGGATCAGGCCAAAGGCCCATCTAGTCCAGTTTCCTGGATCTCACCAGTGGCCCCACCAGATGCATGTTGGATTTCACAGAGCCATTTCATCAGCCGAACACGGAGTGGAAATCCAGGGTTAAGGGATACGGCTAGCAAAACTGGGCCAGAAACCAAACCCCGGGGAAGGAAAAGCAGAGGATACACGGCCTGAAACAAATAAATAAAAAAATGGGCCGGATCCAGCCTTAGCTATGCTCTGAGAACAAACAAATTGTGAGTGTCCCTTGCACGGAGCCTGTATCTATCCTTTCCAAGCTGGTGGGGACTTAGATGCCATCTAGACATTCCCGCTCAATCCGGATTATAATCCAGGTTTCTGGAGCCCAATGACACCTGGGAGGCTCATGCAGCACAAGAAGAGGTGGGATCCAAACCGTTACAGTGGAGCCTCGTATAACAAACAATTTGTATAACATAAAATCTGTACCACATAAACAATTCCGGAGATAGGGGAAATTTGCTTAACAGAATCGCCTATGGGGCGAATCCGTACAAGATAAAAAGGGTCGCGATTAGGGATTACTCTGTTTTCAGTGCATTCCTATGGGACATTTGTATCAAGGAAAAATTAACATAATTTCATTTGGAACACATTAATTCCTTTATACAAGGTGCCACTGTATTTTGAAATATTGCGTATTTGTGTACAGTGCGTCTGTATCACTTTGTATGGGGGCCATTTCAACGCAGTTTGCAAAGAAAGCTGTTTCAAAAACACAGCCTTTCCCTAAGATACCCATTTGTGGATTTTAATGTTGCCATCTTGGTAAACTGGCTGGGAATTTTTCAAATGAATGGTAGTGCAAGAAAAATATTGTTGACAATTAAAAAAAAAAAACACAACCCAGAAAGCAAAACAACTTGGAAAAGAGAGAGGAGCAGAGCCACCCCTTAACTGCTCCATAAATTGATTTTCCAATAGCATTTAAAAATAAATCCATCCCCCAGAAAGTTTAAGGAAGTTGCCACCAATCATTGCTAAGGTGACCGGAGCATGCCAGACACATGCCGGGTACGTAACTGACTCACAAATTGGTGTGAAACTGATGGGCAACCAACAGCTCATCAATTAGTCTTTTCAATTAACAACTTCCGCAATTTCTCTTGTGCATATATAAATATATATAAATATACAACGGGATTCTGAGCATATGGGTTCCTTCCTGAAATGTGCATGGCTGTTCCAGACGGGCTATACCACCGCTTGAAATGCAAGCACTCATGGCATGGCATGACCAGTGGAGATTATTAAATCTTATATCACAGGAGTGCCGGGTTTTAGTCCAAACTTCTTTGGCTCAAGGATCCGGTGTTTTGGATCGCTCCTCTGGAGCTTGTACCAAAACTCAACACCACTTCCCCAGCCTCCGCTGTGCATGATAACAAAACATGGGCAATGGCCAACATACATGATTCTTCTTGGTTCGGATAGTGAGAAAGCCCTTCTCTGAGGATTTGCAGATTACAGTAGGACCCCTGTATCCACTGACTGATTCATTATCCACTGATTCAGTTATCCACGGTTGGCAGAGGAAAAAATTAAATAATTCAGCAACCACAAAGCAAGCTGTTGTCACAAACAGCAGCTGTAAAGCAAGCTATTGTCACAAATACAATCTGTAAAGCAAACTACTGTCACAAACAGTGGCCATAAAGCAAGCTACTATCTCAAAACAGCAGTCATAAAGTAAGCTACTGTCCGGAAACAGCAGTTTTCACGGTTTTCATTATCCACGGGAAGGCCTGGAACCAATCCCCAGCAGATACCAGGAACTTACTGTACTTGATGACCAACTTGGAAATGCCATGTTCTGGAAATTGCCCCATGGATAATACTGAACGGTGGGGTAAAATATTACTAAAATAAACCCACTCGCAGCTGCTGCCGCGTCTGCCTCTGTCTACCTAATCCTAACAAAGAACTCAACCCTCATTTAGCAGCCTCCTGTCTGATCATCGTGGGCAACCACGTTCATACTCTTTCAGTCCATTGTCCGGCATTTCCACCCTCCTCCCTGCCATCAGGGGCTTTTTGCTTCCTCCGTAAAGGTAGAGACGCCGCCCTTTGCAAAACTTGCCACCGGATTATCCATGCTGCAAACCCTTCACAGATTGACAGGGCTTTTTCAGGGCAGGGTGTTGTTGGTGGTTAAGTATGGGGATTTTGCAGTAAGGAATGCCAAGAATTGAACCTATCTCCTGGCAAGCCATCTCCTCCACCATATGAACATCCTCATTCCAAATAGTCAGCAAACACTGCTTTTGCTTATATTCGTCTAAAGCTCGCCGGGCCTCTTAGTTGCCTTTCTCGCCCTGCAAGATCCTGGAGAAACCAAAGCAATTTTGCTGATCTGGCTTCTTCACGCTTATGGAAAAAAAAATCTGTCATGTGTGCAAACACTCTCCGTGCAGACGTGGGTGATGCAACACACAATGAACAGGTGTAAGGACATATTTATAGGTCTATATAGCCGGAGTCACAGCTGCATTAGGAAAAAGGCGGCACCTTGGTTTTAGGAACAATTTCTTAGATAGCAAAGGGTTTTGTGAGAACAGAGAGGGCTACCTCAGAGGGTGGTGGATTTCCTTCCCTGGAGCTTTTAAAACGGAGATCCGACAGCCACTCGAAGGAGCTGCTTGTACATTTTGTTCACCGGTCGGGAGTGGATAGTCCTTGCTGTCCCAGCTGGCTGTGAAATTCTGCGGCATACGAAAATGTATTTGGTTAAATATGCCAGGGTGCAACCAGTGCATAACTTACCTCCCAGCAAGTGGGGTATGAACACAGCCCAATGGCCTCCTGGGTAAATATCCAGGTCACATCATGAATGTATAAAGCTACATACTTGGCACATGTGAGAAAAATTGATCTGGTGAGTGTGGGGGTGAGCACATTAAAAAAAAGATACATCAGGTCATGTCACAGTGGCATGGCCTGACAACTGGTCTGCTCCATTTATTCACAGGCTTTCTTTTTAAAAAATCTTTTAACCGATTCAGTGCTCAATTCTTTCAGCCCTGAGAATGTTGACTCAGAAGAAAAACGTGGGCACGCAATATATATAAAAATATTAACAATAAGGCTCTGACTTCTCAGGGTTTGTAGGTTACAGAGAACCCAGAGCGGGTGCGGAGGAGGGCAACCAGGATGGTTGAGGGTCTAAAGGAAATGTCTTATGAGAAACGGCTTAGGGAACTGGGAATGTTTAGCCTCTCTAAAACAGTGTTTTTCAAAAGCCTGGTGTGCTGTTGGAAAAGCTGAAGAATATCAGCTTTGTGTTCAGCCAAACAGGCCCAGGGGGGTATTTTATGATAGTTATTTTTAAAAATTATAAAATACTTTATTTGTGATGATTCCTATTCATCTTGTACAGAGTTAAATTTTTTAACATTTTCTAATGGTGGTGTGATTTTTTTTCATGAAACAATGTGCCTTTGCCCAAAAAAGGTTGAAAAACACTGACTAAAAGAAGGCTGAGGGGAGGATATGATAGTTTGTATAAATATTTGAAAGGATGTCATATTGAAGAAAACAGGTTTCCATTTCAGAGAACAATGGTTTCAAACTACAGGAAAAGAGATTCCATTTGAACTTCATGACAGTTAGAACTGTTTGGCAGTGGAAGATGCTGCCACAAAGGAGGGTGGTGGAGTCTCCTTCTTTGGAGGTTTTTAAGCAGAGGCTGGATGGCCATCTGTCAAAAATATTGTGATGGGATTCCTGCATGGCAGGGGGTTGGACTAGATGGCCCTTGAGGTCTCTTCCAACTCGATGATTCTATGATTCTATGATATGCAACTCACTTATCTATCAAGCCATCTAAAGATAAACAAGCATACGATTTATGTTGTAACACCACTGTAGAGCTTCTGAGTTAAGGCAGATATGTAGGCCCTAGAAACAAACTCACTGATGTTTTATACCTTATGTCTTGGTATATATTTCGGAGATCTCCCTCTTTGCCCTGTGCTTGTTATGGAACAGGCTTTAACTGCTGAGAAGCGATATATACACAGGGGAAACAAAACAAGTGGAGGAGCCCTATAGCCATCACAAAAACCAAATGCAAAAAGTAAGACAGGGGATACCTTTAGGCTACTTAGAAAAATAACCCAAAAAATAATATTTCGAGGGCAAAAACCCTCTTCTTCAGAGCAGATAAACATATTAAAAATAATTATGCAGCAAATGTCTGGTACTCTCTCTCTCTCTCTCTCTCTCTCTCTCTCTCTCTCTCTCTGTGTGTGTGTGTGTGTGTGTGTGTGTGTGTGTGTGTGTGTGTGTGTGTGTGTGTGTGTGTGTGTGTGTGTGTGTGTGTGTGTGTGTGTGTGTGTGTGTGCGTGTGCGCCATCAGCATTTCTGAAAACTGTATGCATTATACATCTATTGCCCTCTCCTGGTACAGAATTTAAATAGCAAGTCCGAGTACAGTACTGTATGTGCATTCCCTAAAAAGCAACTTGTACAGCTCTTGTGGTACTGTACCTTCTTGTAGGCTTATAAAACACAAAAGCACAAATTAAAATATAGCAGTATTAAAAAATAAGTAAAAACGTAACACCTTGTGGCATCTTAAAGACTGCTTTATTTTAATGTGGCCTCTAACTTTTCCTCTAACTTTATACTTGTCCAGGAAAGTTCACATTAAAATAGAGTCTTATCTATCTATCTATCTATCTATCTATCTATCTATCTATCTATCTATCTATCTATCTATCTAATTAAATAAAAGTAAATATGACAGTAAAATATGACAGTTGTCTATTAATGCTGTAAAGATGTCCCTCAATTCCTTGTTCTCAAATACCTGAACATGTCTTAATTGTTCTGGACTGTATATTATCCCTCATTACTGTAAGTCACCTTGGGTCCTTTTCCAAGGAGAAAGGCAGGGTAAAAATACTCTAAAATAAATAATAAATAAATGAAAATATGGCACCTTAAAGACTAACTGCTATATATTATTGTGAGCTTCCAACAGACATTTTCAACTTTCCTCTGCCTTTAGACTCGTCCAAGATCTTTAAGGTGTCACTTTTAAGTCTTTAAGTTTTATCTTTCTTATTTCTTATTTTGCTTTAGTCTCCCATGCTAGCACAGACTTCACCAGGGTACCTTTTTCTGTAACAAAAAAGCAACACTGGGTAATTTTGTATTTGGGCCACTAAGATCAAAGCAGATTAACCTGCAGATATTTGTTGTTGTTGAAACATCAAATACTTGTTTTTGTTTTGGTCTGGTTTTGTAGCACACAAGAAGTCAGAGAGACACAACTGGGATTTTGGGACCTCCTTTTCAATGAGTGTTTTTAATTTGCTTTGGGGGAAAATGTCTTAATAGTTTCCAATTGTTGCAAATCTGCCAAGGAGAATATTATATATATATCAATACAGAGAGAAGTGGCAACAGCTAAGGAGAGGTGAACCCTAGCCCAGTTGTGTGGAAATAAAAGCAGTTTTCAGAGAAATCTGGAATCTAAATATCATGAGTACCATTCGTTTGTTAGATAACCTTTGCAAGCTATTTTCCCTATTTGTGTTTTGGAGAATAATGATACAATCTCTCCCACAACAGAGTTGTTGTGATCACTGCAACCCAAGCATGCTTTAAACAGCCAGAAACACTGGCACAGACTCACAATTTTCCTAGATATTGTTACTCCTGGACAACCCGCTCCTCGGTGGGATATCAGTGGGGGAATAAATTGTTTCCCAAAATGAGATGTTCGTACGGTGGGTTTCTTCTATCCTCTGGGGCAATGGGTATCATTATTTATTACAGTATATTATTTATTGAGCTTCTCTGCTGCCTTTAACCTAGCGGCGGGAGGCAAGAATTCAAATACTGTATGATAAAAGAAAAATAGTTACAAAAATGTAGGGGGACACACACACACCCAAAATCATTATGCTAAAAAACCAAACTAGCAGATTTCAAAAACATATCTTACCATGGACTGTAGGATCCGCTAAGACTCATTTTCCCCAGTGAGCGACATCTAGCACCAAATTTAAGGCCAGTTTAGGTAGGAAAACCCTACCAACACAAAAGAGACTAAGTCACAAGCAATGCTTAAGGCCCACAGGTCTCCTCTAGTGGCCACAAACACAATGTTTTTCCATATAACTCTTGAGAAAGCCTTGCCTTGCCTTGGCAACCTCTTTAGGCCAGGATAGAAAACACCTGGGGGGGGGATGCCATTTGCCTTGATATTTTGCAGGTGAGAAAAAACTGCAGCCCTCCCCCCAATAAGCGAGATAAACTGACCCAGCATAAGGTGTTTTATTTTTATTTATTTATTACTCTGGGCTCAAACAAAGCGTACTTCTTTGTGCATGCAATGGATCCCAATGTATTCCAGAACCCAGCAGTCGATATAGGTTGAATTTGGGTCTCCTGACAGTTTCAAGGCCAATATACCCTGTTGAGTTTCATGGGTGCAGGGAAACATTGATTTTTCCACCCAACATTAGTCAGTACTCTGGAAAAATACCAGCCGGCGTGTGTTTCAACTGTTGATTCTTCTGCTGTATCAAAATTATTATTATTATTATTATTATTATTATTATTATTATTATTATTATTATTATTATTATTATTATTATTATTATTATTAACATGGTTTTTGCTTCGTTTTGCTCAGCTTTTTCTTCCTTAAAAGCCGTGGGGGGGCATTAGAGGAAAGAGGAAAAAAAGAATTAAAAGAGGGATGCAGGGCTTTGGTGCGGGATTTTTTTTATTTTTTATTTTTTGGTGGGGTGTGGAGGCGACTACAACTCCCAGGATTCCTCGGGCTGCAATTAGTGCACCCAATGGTGCAACGTGCAAGCCCCCAGTGGCATCCTGGGAGTTGTAGTCTCCTCCCCACCAAAAAAATAAAAATAAAATTAAAAATAAATCCCGCCCCATAGCGCTGCACACATCTGGAACTAGTAAGGCCGTTTCCCGCCATTTTCTCCACGCCGCCCACCGCTGGCAATTGCAGGCGGAGAGAGATTGCAAACTCCTGGGGGAAAATTCAAAATAAAGCCTAATTATGTTTTTATTATTATTTCCTCCCATAGAGTAGTTCTCTTCCCCCGCCATGGAGCCCCGGCGAGAAGGGAGCAAGCTCCGTCTCAAGCGCAAGAGGCAAGAGGAGGAAAACGGGCAGGAACGAGAGGCTCTGTAAGGCTAAAGGAAAGGCAACCCCCCCCCAATACCCTCGCGGACCCCTGGACGGGGCGGGGCCACGCGCTCGTTCCCTAACGGGTAACGCGTTACTTGTCGGACGCGTTACGCGCGCGAGGGAGGGAACGCGGGTGTCTCCCTTCTCTTGGCGCGCGCGGGGGTGCCTTTGGAAGGGATCTCTTCCTATAGAACTTAGGGGTGGGTTTCTCTCTATGATTCAGAGGGTTGTTTAAATATTTACGTTTTATTCTTATCTGCCACCCCTATTAGTGAATTCACACCATTGATCCATCCATCCATCCTATCTATCAGCCAACAGTCTATCCATCCATCCATACTTTATTTCCTTCCTTCTTTCTTTTTCCTTCCTTCCTTCTTCCTTTCTCTTCTTCCTTTTCCTTCCTTCTTTCTTTTTTCTTTCTTCCTTCTTCCTTTCCTTTCTCTTCTTCCTTTTCCTTCCTTCTTTCTTTTTTCTTTCTTCCTTCTTCCTTTCCTTTCTTTTCTTCCTTTTCCTTCCTTCTTTCTTTTTCCTTCCTTTTTCCTTTCCTTTCTCTCCTTCCTTCCTTTCTTTTTCCTTCCATCTTTTTCTTTTCCTTCCTTTTTCTTTTTTTTTTTTTTTCCTCCCTGTACCCACCCAACAGTGCATTTTCATAGCAGCTTCACTATGTAAATACATTCAGGTATACAAGGACATCCCCCTTAGGAAAGGGCTATTATTTGCATATTTAGCTACAAATTAAGTAGATTGCAAAGAGATGATCATCCTGTTATAAAGTCTTAGGACTGCAGAGCCTGGATCAGCCAGTCCAGCCTCTGCTAAGGAGGCAACAGTAAGGAATCGAACTCTCAACCTCTCTGGCTCTGGAGCCGATTGCCTAAGCCACTGAGCGATCCAGCAGTGCTCAACGATGCAGATCCAGTTGGTGTTGTGCAGTTGACATCAAAGTCCCTTCCAACCCTCGTGAACTTACATAAGGACATAAGAAGAGCCATGCTGGATCAGGCCAAAGGTCCATCTAGTCCAGCTTCCTGTATCTCACAGTGGCCCCACCAGATGCCTATGGTAGCGCATGACACTAGATCTCTGTCTCCTGATCCCCCTCCCCTGCATCTGGCCCTCGAAGGACCCCGGTTTTAATCCTGGAGATGACACATTCTCCATCAGGGTTTGTCACCTGGGATGGACTTCTCCTCCAGGAATCTGTCCAGTCCCCTTTGGAAGGCATCCAGGCCAGATGCCATCACCACCTCCTGTGGCAGGGAGTTCTTGTTTCAGAGGGTCAGGAACTGAAGAGTGGACCAGTGCAGGAAGACTATTCTGTATCATAATAATCATTTTTCCTGTTTTGTAGCAGAAGCAGCCCTGCCTGGTTTCGAAAGCAAGATTTAAGCAGCGCTGAAAGGAGGTGGGCGACTTTGCTGATGGCTGTGGAGCCAGCTCTGGATTGCTCACGCTTAGACAAAATGGCTGATCTTCCTCCCTTCCTTCCAAAGGTAAAGAAATGTGTTCAGAAAGGGCTGCCGTTAGACTTCCGAGGGCAAAGGGGTTTTTCTTTGCGACCATATCCTGCTCAAAAGGGGAGTTCCTTTTTCTGTGTGTGTGATAATCCTTAGTCAAGGGCTGTATCCATAAATCCTGCTCAAGTTAAGACATCTCTGTAGGCATTCTCTGTTGCGTGTTGAACTGTACAATTCGGTACGCAACCCGATAATGCCTTCGGCGAGTTCTTAATTTTGCAATATTTTGCTGCTAAAGGTTACGCCTTTTGTGTAACGGTGCAACAGGATTCCAACGATTGTTGTGCGCTGTTTTTTAACTAACGGGAGTATATACATCCTTTATGAACAGGCATGTCCAAACTTCAGCCGTCCAGATGTTTTGGGCCACAACTCCCACAGTCCTTTGCCATTGGCAATCTAAGCTTAGAATTCTGGGAGTTGCGGTCCAAAACATCAGGAGGGCCAAAGTTTGGACATGCCTGCTTTAGAAGAACTTGAGTTTGTCTGCGTTCCAGAGCTTTGCACCTGCAAATCCTCGGCCAAGTCCAGAACACTTCAACGTTGGAACGACGCCCTTCGAGTGGGTTCCATTTCCACCCTACAGCAGAGAAAATATACCGGGAAAGGGTTCGAGAAGCCACGAAAAGGAAACGGTTGACTTAGTAGCAAGCGAAAATAACGAAGAGGGTAGCTCCAAAGCTCGCGTCCTTGAGAAAATGTCCCTTGCAGCTACCTATGGGCAGACGGTAGAGGGGTCAACGATGCAACAGAGCGTGAGACACTCCACTAAGTTGGAAGAGGAGGAGAGGATGGAAAGAGATGGATCTATCCAGAGACAGGACTCGTCGGGGCCTTCTGCGTCGATGGCGGCACAGAGCCATGCCAAAAGGATGGATTTTCAAAGGCTGGACGACGGACCTGCCACGCAAGGAAAACAAGACAAGAAAGAAGAGGCGTTGGATGAGGATGCCCTGAGACCATCTGGATTGCCGGCACAAGGACCACTTCCAGCGAATTTTGCTGAGCCAGAAAAGGCAGAGAATTCCAGTGAGGGGTTCCCCAATCTGGATCAGTGCCCGATGTGTCAAATGCCCTTCACGGGGACGTAAGTATAAAGCAGCCTTCGATAAATGTCGTTTTTCTCTTCAACGGGAAACCCAGCGGAAAAAGGGAGGGGGGGAATTATTTATTATTATTTATTTATTTGTTTCATTTCTATACTGCCCATCTTCCAGCAGGAACTCTGGGCGGTTTACAACAAGTTAAAAACAACAATATAAGCAAAAAGAGTGGGGAAACCCTTGGCCAGATGCATCGGGTGGGAGAAAAAAAAAAGATCAAAATTAAATAAATTAAATTAAAGGTTGCCATATGTCTCCCTAAAAAGCATGATTTTTCAAAGCCTTTTTGAAGGCGGGCAGGGACTGTGAAAGCAGCTGAACCAGGAGTTGTCATGCATTGCGAGACAAAGTGGCATTTGTGGGCAAGGAAAACAGTAAGCCCAGAGGTCCTTGAGATGAAGAATCTTATAATAGAAGGAACTATCTAACAATATTGGAGCGCATCCTTGTGGTTCCCATGGGTTGGCCTTTTTTTGCATTTCGGCATGGGGTCCAGAATGCCACCTCTGCACAGGGAAGTAGTAGACTGGTACCAAACTCTGTTAAAAATACAAAACAGTGGCTGTTACAACCAACACAGTTTTCTTTAGTACAGCCTATGTTTGCAGACTAGACATGCAAGAGGCACATGGGCGTTTAGGCAGATGCTTGTTTCATGTGCCAACTGTAACACGTACGTCTGATTGCCTCGACGGATTTATTTTTTTCTTCCTGATTTGTAGATGGTCAAGACTGGATCTGGATAGTCACCTGGCTCAATGCTTGTCGGAAAGCACAGAAGACGTGGTGTGGTGAGGGAAGACTCGAGAACCTGTCGGAGGATGGATAACATCAGCTGGTAGTCCCAAGAAATTTGCAACCGTTTGCAAGCGAAAGAGAGAAAGTACAACGCACCGGAGGGTCCCCTGTGCTTACAAGGTTGCATTAATTGATGTACAAGGTATTCTTCTTAGGCAGTCACCGTACATACCTCTAGCAATATCAGAGATGCCTAAATGGAATTTAGATAACTAAAAAGATTTTTAAAGAATATGTTTATCCAAAAAATATATATATCACGCATGTTGTGACAGTCTATTCAGTGTACCACTCTGGAATATCCAGAAAAAGGAACCAACATTAGATCTACTCCAAGGGATAAATGAAACTCTGAACTGAGGCGGAGAACGGGTTAAATTTGTCAATAAATGGCTGGGAGTTCTTATCTGTTACAATTTCAGTGTCTGTTTTTACTATGGTGCATGAGTTGATTTATATTTAGGCAAAACAAGCTCGAACTGGTAACATTTCTGCAAAGTGAAGCCACCAACAATGCTTCTCATTAAAGTCTTTAATAGATGTGCAAGAATATAAATGATCTTAGCTGTTTATGGGTTAAGTTATGCCATCTTTTGCACAAACAAAACTGGCCAAAGATCTCAACTAGTTAATTATACAAAACTACAAGAACATATTTACCGTTTTACAATCATTAAATTAGCTAATGTGTTTTTTTCATTTACATTTCATTTACATACTAAGACAATTATATCATTACCAGATCCATTTGCAATATATTAGGATTTTTTTTAAACCACACATTTAATTACATCCTTCATTTTTCTCTTTTTAATTTATAAAACAAGAACTTCATATAAAAAAATTCTCCTTCATCATGGACAAGAACGTTAGTCAGACACTTGGGACAGGAGCCACCAATTTTTTTCTTCCCCACCAGCAACTTATTTGGCAACACAGCAACATGGTAAATGCCTCAGATTGTAAATAAATCAAGGACTTGCATCCATTCACTCATCCTAATGTTCTGTTATCGCGGATGTTTAGGCCCAAGAACGCTTGATGTCAGGCTCTTTGACCCAGGAATGGAGATGTCGGTGTATGTGAGTCCTCAGAGAATCGGCTGCTTAGATGAAAATCCGAGATAAGAGACACGGAACAAACAGGGTACGTGGAAAAAGTCACTCCGAAGTGTGAGGAAAACAGCATTCGTGGTTCGCTTTGAAAGAAAACAATATTTATCTCTTAGGCGGCTGACGTGGTGATCTAAATCCCGGGTACTGCGGGAGGGGAGTGCTTTTAACTGAACAAGTTACTGCCGGTTCAAGCATACTTTGAGCAGTCCAAAAAGAAAAGAAAAAAATGACACACAACTCAGAGAATAACTTAAAACAACAACAACAACAACAACTCTGGATGGGTCTCGTTAAGCTTAATTTTCACAGACCAGGTGCCAAAGTCAGTGGCCTGGGGGAGGGGTAAAGGGATGTACAAAATAAGTACACAGATGGTTCCTTGAAAGATTTTCTACGTTTCGTTTGGTTTCCCCCCAATACCGTGATTTGGCAGTCTCGTGCGAGCACCTCGTGGCCTTGAATGCAACAGAGATGTCACGTCTGGCACCTCGTGGGAGGCTGTACCCTGAGAAAAAACCTAGACAATTAAAAAAAAAAAAGGTGAGGATGCCTGCCAATTGTCTTTCGTTTTTCGACCCAATCCGGCGAGATGATCATGGCACGTCGAATTTCTCCTTTTTTTTTGGCAGAAATTTTCTTTCCCGGAATCGTACGCTGTCCGATGAAGGTGGAAGAGAAACCTACTGAACTTAGAATACTGCTGCCTCTTCTCATCCTTCAGGGGGTGGATAATAATAATTCTGAAAGGGTTTTGGATAGCGGTGCACACGGATTTGTCCCCCAAAATAAAAATTCTCAAAGCCGACGAACAATTCACCTGATGCATCCTTCCCCCGTTTTCAAAAAAAAAAAAAAAAAAAAGAGGAAATATGGACATATTTTATACTCTATGCATACAATATTTATACATCATTTATTATTATTATTTTCTATCGCTAAAGATAACAGCTCTGACAAGTGTTGTGTCCACCAAAAACATCCTCTTAGCTAGTCAATGATATACGCTGGCCATTTCAAAGCAGAGATCTTTTAAGAAGGAGGTGTGCTTTATCAGAAAAAAGAAATGCAACATGTTGCTAAATTTCCTTATATATTTTTCACTTTTAAGGCTATGATCCATTACTTTTCCTTTGTTCCTTTTGAGTATTGCATTGATAAAAATATTACTCAAAAAGCTAGTATACAACACAAGACAATGTAGGCACTGCTCAAGTATTTTTAGAAATCCACCGTGTGCAAATTTAAATTTTCTAATGAGATTTTGGTAAAAAAAAATTCTTGCACATTAAGCACAATTATTCTAGATGTTTCCAGTGATAAATTGTAATTTGGAATTGTTATTGCTGAGACCTTGGTCTCCTCTAAAAGTCCTTTAACAATACAAATTAAAGTTAAATAGCAGCTGTTAATTGGATGTTCCCAATGTAAAATACTTCTTTTTTAAATCATCAGAGCTCGCAGGGTCTTCTTTTCAAGTGTTCCATATATGGAATATTTTTATGTCGTTTATCCACTTTAGGCACTTGAATATTGTACCCAAATTTGTTATAACAGCTAATAAAACACAACTCCTTTTACTGTGATATCTATATCTATCTGTCTATAGATATAGATATGTAGAAACAAACTGAGACAATAGGTAACACTTGTGAAAGGCTTCTAAAAGTATGCTTCAACACCACTTGACAATTTAATCTTCAGGATGTTAACGCGGTTCTAGAGCAGGTCGCATGAAAACAAAAATATCCATCCCAAGCATCCAGCTTTGAAAGTGGTGGCAGCATCATGGTTCTCTCCCATGGATAACATCAACCACTGATCCTTGATGAAGCAGGCACGAAATGCAGATTTCATTGTGAAGCCAGCGCTCAGTGCCTCGTTTAAAAAATAAATAAATAGAGGAAGACACCCACCAAAATCACGTGTCTTTTTTTTTTTCCCCAGCAGCAATTTTGATCATCATTGGTCTCCACTCAAAAAAAAAAACCGTACAGTTTTCTCCAGCCTGGCATGCATATACTTGTTAGGATTAAATGGCAACGTTCAAGTCACGTCCCTCTGTCCTTCTGCGTAGTTGTTTTCCTCTCATACGGTCTCTTCGGTTGACAGCAACAACGGATTAATATATTCAAATCCTTCGAACTCGGACTGGTCTATTCTTTTTATTACATCCCTGAAAACACACAACGCATGCTGGATTAAATTTTTGTTCATAAATCTCCCTCGCGTCCCCCCCCCCAAGTGCTGCCGTTTTTACAGATTGGATAAACATAACATGCCTCCCTTTGATCAACTATCAGCAATTATCTTAGTGATGGGCAGACCAACTTTGGGAACAGTTAGACTGAGCATGATCATGGGTAGAACAGGTAACTTCACAGGGTCATAGAAACCATCCCGTTTATTAAGACACAGGAATAACATCCATGACACCCATTAAGATCCATCCCATCTTAACTCTAACTAGGATGGACGTAAATCAGTGGTTCTCAGCCTTCCTAATGCCGTGACCCTTTAATGCAGTCCCTCATGTTGTGGTGACCTCTTGCCCTGCTTGGAAGAGGCCACCAGCCCCCTTGGGCAGGCCACTGACGCAGGGTCCAGAGAGAACTTCCCTCTACAGCAGTGGTGGCCAAACTTTGGCCCTCCAGATGTTTTGGACCACAACTCCCACAGTCCTTTGTCACTGGCAGTCTACGCTTGGAATTCTGGGAGTTGTGGTCCAAAACATCTGGAGGGCCGAAGTTTGGCCACCACTGCTCTACAGGCACCCTCAGCCAATCACAGCCCCCCCCCGTGCCATTGACTGACATCCCCACCAACCTATCAAAGCTGTAATTCACTCTTCCCCTCCCTTCCTCCCCCTCCTCCTCCAGACCCAAGCCGTTTGTGCCTTTTTCTTCACTTCCTCATGGCGACCCCTGTAAAATAGTCATTCGACCCCCAAAGGGCTCCCGACCCCCAGGTTGAGAACCACTGACGTAAATACTGAGGTCAGAGGAAAACGAGACCAAGGAACTACTATCAGCGACAACCACGTCAATGACAGCGACGGCTGACACAGGAACACGCTTCGGCCCGCCAGTTGGCTATGAACATCAAAACATACTCATCATCTGGCGTTAGCTGCACAGGTTCGCTGGTGAACTGGGTATCAAAGTTATCCAGACCATAATCGTCGGTGATCTGCGGCTGGAAGGGAGGGGTCGCCTGCTTCTTTTCCAGCTGAAAGGCGGGAGAGACACAGGGAAGGGAGGATTCAGGACTGAATTTTCACCCAAGGGATCTCAGAGGTGGTCAACGCGGCAAGGTTCATCCTTTTCCAATACAGCTGTTTACCAACGGAGGCAATCTACAGCCCCGGCGTGTGTCCACTGTAACGGTGACACGGCTCCGACCAAGCAGTTCACTTCCCTGCGCGCCAGTCTGGCTCGTTAAAAATCAGATACCCGGCACGTGCCCTGGAACAGTCCTGCTCAGGGAGCCGCTCGACAGGGAGGAGCAACATCTGCAGCGGCCACTGGACTGAGGCCCCTGGATGGGGTTGAGGTCTCAGGAGGCAGATCCAGAGGTGTGGAGTATCCAAGGACCCCCTTCTGGCTCTGCCGTTGCAAGCTATTACTTCTACACATTTTTGGGTCCAGTATCCCCCCACCTATCGCGGGGGTTAGGGACCCGACCCGACCCATGATATTTGAAAATCTGCGATAAGGGGATGCGGAGTCAGGTCAGGACTTGGGGGACATGGCACTCCATCAGGCTTGCCGGGCCCCAGAAGTGGTTTCTTACAATCCGGAAGTCACTTCTGGTTTTTCGGAAACCACTTCTGGGGCCTTTGACAGGCCCGGGAAGCCCATCGGAGGCCCATTTGGGGCAGCCTGTCAGGCCTGAGTTAAGTGCAGGAGGCCTCAAACAGGCCCAAGCAGCTTACCCCAGGGGCCCTTGTATTTCATTTACTGTGGTCCCGCAATATACCGGGACTGCAGTATATGAACTGCAAAATGGTGGGGGACCACTATATTTTTGCGGTGTCCTTGTCAGGACGATCCGACGTGCCGGCCTCCCAAACCTGAAGGAATCTCTTCCCACCCTAATGAGCCTTGCTGGTTAAGACAGGCTTGAGGTCGTGCAAAACATAGTAAAAATTCCAAGCTCTGGGGTTAATCTATTCAGGACACCCTTACTCTACAGAGATTAGAAGAAATCGACACGGCCAGCCCACATTCCTCCCAGCCGTGTTTTTGAATCATTAATAGCACCGGCCATCAGCTTTTTTTTTATCAGGACATCTTAAAAGGGAATCTTTGCAAGGGGCAAGGTTTACACGCTGGATCAAACATTTCAAAAAGGAGCTTGGAGAACTTACTTTTCGGACTACAATTCTCACTGGCCCGTGATTCTGGAAGTTGTAGACCAGGCATGTCCAAACTTTGGCCCTCCTGATGTTTTGGACCACAACTCCCAGAATTCCAAGCCTGCCTTGCCAATGGCAAAGGACTGTAGGAGTTGTGTTCCAAAACATCTGGAGGGCCGACGTTTGAACATGCCTGTTGTAGACCGATTCCAACCCCCTCCCCAGATCTGACCCCAAATGACAAACTGGCGCCGCGACCAGTCAGCTGTGAAGCGAGAAAAATATTAGGCATTACCAGATCCCAGTCTATGCTGCGAAAGAAGGTGTGAGCTTTTATATCTGAAAACCCAGTCTGCGGCTGGCATCCGAGCCTCTCTTTGGGATCCTGGAAATGAAGAACAGCCTGTGTTGTTATCCCTCGCAAATGACATGACAGCTAAGAGGAGGAGGAGAAACACACCCGTTTGGGGGGGGGGGCGCAAAGGCTCAATATCAAAACAGCTGGTGGATCTAACATGCAAGCTGAAAGAAAAGAAAGGGATGAACCCACTTCCACCAGGAGGTGGCCATGATCGGGGAATCCAGAAGAGAGAAATGGTGTCCCAAATAAATATTCACCCGGATTCTTAATGACACAAACGTTCCTTTAGTTACATTCATGGGGCTTGTGGCGCCGTGGTTAAATGCCTGTCCTGCAGCTAAAACTGTGCTCATGACCTGAGGTTCAATCCCAGGTCGCCAGCTCAAGGTTCACTCAGCCCTCCCGTCTTTCTGAGGCTGGTAAAATGAGTATCTATCTTGCTTTGTGTGGGGGAGCGGCATGGAATGTGTAGCCTGCATATTGTAGTTAAAACTGTAAACCACCCAGAGACTACTTGAAGTGGTATGGGGCGGTATATATAAGCAGGACACTTAAGCAGAACACTTTTGGTTTCTGTTAATAAATTAAAAATAGGAATAAATGGCCAAGAGGCTGAATAACTTACCTTGTTTAAAAATCCTTTCAAAACATGAGAAGCCTTCACGGAAAGAAATCTTGGTATTCGGATGGGTTTTTCAAGGATAACTGTTCAGAGAGAGAGAGAGAGAGAGAGAGAAGCAAAGGGTGGAAGAAGCATCAAGGATGGTTGTCAGGGCCAATCGCCTTCTTCTGATTTTTGTGCATCTATTCCAGAGCACAGAGGGAACTTAAGAGCTCTGCCAAAGGCGGGCCAATGGTCTCTTGCTTGGTCAGCCCTCCCCAATGTATTTGCAGGAGGTAATCTATACACGGCTACCTGGTGTGATGGGGTGTGGTGGATAGTTGGACCGACTAAGGGCGTTTATACACCACCCCTAAACTCCGGGGCAAATGGCTCCCAGCTCCGGAGCTTAAAAATGTTTCCCCACCAGCTCCGGAGTTTACAGGAAATTAAGTGCGGCCACGCCCACTTTAGCGCGTCCCAGCGCACCTTTCAAGTACCTGCTCTCTGGAGGTGAAAATTCTTTGATGTGGTGTAACGATAGTGAGTGCGGGGCTCTCCTCCCCTCTGTTTGTTGTTTTTTGGCTCCCGCCCCTTTAAGAGCTACTTAAGAGACTGGAATGTTGCCACAGCAAGAGCGAGAGGCAGAACGGAGGTGAGCCACGTCTCTTTTCTTCCTGTTTTTTCTCCCTCCCCTCACGCAGCCAGCAGCCAGGAGTGCGGAGGGGGTGGGAATGCAGGAACAGCAACAAACCCCTAAGATCTCTGGTCTGAATTTAAGTGGCCAGCGGATCTTAGGGGTGGTGTGAAAAGGCTCTAAGACTCCAAAATCCATGCTTCTCGGTGGAAACTCACAGGGGAACTGACCAACCCATTCCTGACACGTCTCCCTTGCCTCGAACACCCTCGTTGGGTGGCCGTATGTCGGTTTTGATTTGGCGTAGAACAACGATGACAGCAAATCGATATACACACAGGAATATAAAGAGGGCAATGAAATACCTTGGAAGAGGTAATCTTCAGTGTTCATATCTGGATTGTCAGTAATAATATCAAAGGGAGACCTTCCTGCCATCATCTCAAACATCAGGACACCAAGGGCCCACCAGTCCACACTGAACCCTGGAAAAAACATTTAAGAAGGGGGCTTTGGGTTAAAACAAGGGCTTCTGCGGTTCCCCTTCCTGCTTACTGTGTTTAACAGAGACTAAGAAAAGGCTTGTCACTGCAAAAGACTTCTGTGTGGGATTCGGGACCGTCACTGCCAGTCGGAGCTGACCTACTGCTGAGCCGGGCAGCGCCCGACATAACTGAAATGTCTTATCCCCCCCCCAAAAAAGCAGGCATTTTGAAGGGAAGAGGAGAGGTTTCCTTTTGGAAGGGACAGGACGGTTTCTTTGCTGCCGTTATTCAAAGGGCGGTCTGAAACGACGGGTTCCGTGACCTAACTGCTTTTCTTGTGTCTTTTCATGGTGAGTTATTTATTTATTTAAATACTTATACACCGCCTGTCTTCCGGAGGAACTCCGGGCGATTTACAACAATAACTATAACAATAATATCAAACTGGACAAAAACAAGGAAACAATAATGAGGAGTAAACAAACAAACAAAACAAGGGTTAAGGACTATGTGCCTGGAGTACGCTTCAGGTGACTGCAAACTGCTTCTGTTTTGTTGCAATGTTGCCTGGCGACATACCCAGGACCCAACAAAAATAATTCTATTTGTCCTTGTTGCGACACAGTTGCAACTCCTCGAGCGCCTTCTACCCTGCACGCGTAGAGTGGCCCAGTGAAGACGGAGCAGGAACCACGCTGGGAAGACAAGAGCATCAGGGAGATGCGATTCCCTCCTCCTTCCGCGCTCAAGGGGAAGGACAGCCGTTAAAACCACGGCGCCTTCCGTACCACCACCTACCATACTCTTCTCCTCGCAAAATCTCCGGGCGATGTAATTTGGCGTCCCGCAGAAAGTGCTTGTCGTGTCGCCGGGGCCCAACCCTTCCTGCATAAACAAAGCACAGAAATTCCTTCATATGAAATAGAAATGGACCTGGGAGAATTTCCGCCCCGCAGGGGAGGTGTGAGGCCCAAAGTTCCTCCCCGGAGTTGGAAATCTCAGCAGCTTCGGTGTTTACGAAACACACTCCCTGTCACACAACCCGGAGCTGCTAGCACAAACAGTGACGCATAAACAGGGACAGTCTGTGTATCAGCCAGGACCAAGAGTGGGCCCCTCTCCTCGGTTCTGTCGGATCAGGGACGAGATCCAATCTAGTTTAGCATTTAATCCTCCTAAGAGGGCTGAATCATGTTGGGAAGAGAGGCTTGAAGGCAGTGGCAAAGCCAAAAGCAACACATGCTGCTTTATATATTGCCCCACAATGCTTAAAGTGCTCTTGGGGTGTTGGTGATGGTTTATAAATTAATTACGCAACTACATATTCTTGCCTCCCCACCACCGCCGCCGCCCCAGCAAGCTGGGTACTCAGTTTACTGACTTCAGAAGGGCAGAAGGCTGAGCGAACCTAAAGCGGTCTACCTGGGATGGAACACCAGGTTGCAAGCCGAGCCTTGACTGGAGTACTGCAGTTTTCACCACTGTGTTATACAAAGCTGCTCCAAGAGTTCTCTCTCTTGGATCCTTTTTCAAGGGGCATTGATTTATCATTTCCGTTCACCTCCTCACTGCCTCTTTAGGTTTTCATTTAGCTCTTCTTAATTTCTTATTAGAGTAAAAGCGGACTGGGTTAGGGTTATTTCCAGCCAGGGTATGAGCTTTCAACTGGAAACGGGAGTTTCAGTCCTAAGCGATTGATTACATACGGATTGGGTCTGAAACATCCCACCTTCACGTCATACACTGGTGGATCCTCAGTCGCAAGGACTGAGCAAGGAATTGGATAAGCCCAATATCACAGTCCTCGGTCCAATTAGCAGAAGCCACTTTCTCTATGCCCTTAACGTCCTCCAATAGGACAACATCCTGGTTTCAAAATGCAGAATAATTAAGGAGCGAGGCAACACGCTGACTCTGAAGAGGAATCTTACCTTGCACATGCCGTAGTCTGTCAACTTTATATGACCCTCTGCGTCCAGGAGAACGTTGTCTAGTTTTAAATCTCTATAAATAATGCCTCTCTCGTGTAGAAAGTTGAGGGCAATACAGATTTCAGCAGCGTAAAACCTTGAAAACCTGATGAAAGGAATAAAAACACGCTGCTCGTCCCCCAGTCCAAACGGAACATGGACACCTTTGTGCCAAGTTGTCCCGGTCTTTGTCTCATCAATTGCGTCAAGGCGTTTGAACTGGATTCCCAGCTGGGGTCCGATCCTGAGCCAGGAGACCTCATGCTCTTTTTAAAAATCTTTGCACTCAACAGAATTAACACTGGTGAGTTGGTGGGCACCAATAAATCCGGCCCCGTGGCCATTGAGCACTCAGGAGCTGAAGAACGTTTGACGGAAAGGGGCTGAAATGGGAGTCTAGGTCAAGAATGACAGCCCTCCAGCTCTTTGAGTTGGCACGGGACCCCTAAGAAAAACCCCCACCGGTGGCTTCGGATGGCACATGTGCCCGTGGGGACCCCCCCCCTCAGAAAACCAGCCAAAGCCCGTGCGAAGAAGACGGGAAGAGAAAAGCAAGGACAGAACCCTCTCAAATACCTGCCGTGTTCCTCTGGGAGCTTCCGTTGCCGTTGCATATGAAACATGAGGTCACCCCCATTCACGTACTCTATAACAAGAAACAACCTGAAAGGATAACAGGCAAGCTCTGGTTATTGGGTCTTGAGGAGGCGGCCCACGCAAGCCACGCGGCCTTTCGTGCTTCCGTCGCCTGCCCGCCGGGGTGTTGGTGTTGTTTATTGGTGGTGGCGGGGGGGGGGCATCGCTTCTCAGTTCCCTGCCACCGCAACCCAACAGTTAACATCTTTAAACGACTACACTTCCAAGTCAGCAATTTTGCTGTCCACGTATGGAGAGCTTTTTTCCCCTGCCTCGTGGGTGCTGCCACAAATGGCATCCAACCCCCCAACCTTCCCAGAAACATATTACGGTTTACAGGCTTCAAACCAACAGTGGTCCCCAATTAAAAGGCACTGACGGGGTTTGTACCGTCATGACTTGCAATTCAGTAATTAATTGGTCAGCTCTATCTGGGACTAGCCTTTTGTTTCTGGAAGGACAGATTTTGAAGCTGAAGCTCCAGTACTTTGGCCACCTCACGAGGAGAGAGAGGAGTCCTTGGGAAAGTCCCTGATGTTGGGAAAGATGGAAGGCCAAAGGAAAAGAGGACGGCAGAGAATGAGAGGGTTGGAGGG
The DNA here is from genome assembly GCA_029282475.1 of Phrynocephalus forsythii. Classification (NCBI taxonomy): domain Eukaryota; kingdom Metazoa; phylum Chordata; class Lepidosauria; order Squamata; family Agamidae; genus Phrynocephalus; species Phrynocephalus forsythii. The sequence goes on along the minus strand of JAPFRF010000020.1, from coordinate 5,046,734 downwards.
TGTCATCGATGCAACCAAGATGGATTTGACCAAACTCCGGGAGGCAGTGGAAGACAGGAAGGCCTGGCGAGCTCTGGTCCATCGGGTCATGAAGAGTCGGACATGACTGAACGGCTGAACAACAACAATAATCTGGGACTAGCACTTAGACTGACACCATGGTACCAAGGGCAGACAAGTTGTTGGGGCATAGGAAGCCGGAAAGCTCCACCTGCGCCTGTCCCCCTCTCCGGCAGCAGAAATGCAAAAAACAAACTAAAAAGCCCTTAAACGACAGGTCCGCAGAGGAGGTCATAACGCCTTGGCTAATAACGCCTTCAGCTGTATCTTGTACCAGATCAGAAATAAAACCATGGGGGTTAGACTGCGGGGGCTCCTTTATTGTCTATGGCAGTGGTGGTGAACCTGCGGCACTCCAGATGTTTTGGACCACAACTCCCGCAGTCCTTTGCCATTGGCACTACAGGCTTGGAATTCTGGGAGTTGCGGTCCGAAACATCTGGAGTGCCAAAGGTTCGCCACCACTGGTCTATGGATAGAGATTACCCAGGAGTGGATTATCTTGCCCACTTGCTGTGTAAGTGTCTTCAGGATGGTTTTCTCCCTTGGCAGAAGAATTAACCTGCTGGCTAATGATTGGAAATGTTCCTTGCCTTTTTTAAAAAAATATATATATCTATGCCTTCCTTTCTAGAATTATTCCTGGCCACCCCTCAGCTCGTCTTAGCAGTTGCCTCGGGTCTTTCCAGGGAGAAGAGTGGGATAGAAATGGAGTCAATAAATATAGGGACAGAAGATGTGCAGGTAGCTGGAGCAGATGGAAGTACCCTGTCAACAAATACCGTCCTTACGGCCTTCCTTGCTCACAGGCTCACCGGCAGGGGTGAGTAGGGCAGCGGAACCTCAAGGACCGCTGCCATCATCACAAAAAGGCATTCACAGAAGTAAAGCCCCCTACTTCACAAGTGGCCGTGGACTTGACGCTGGAGGAGGTCCTGTCTTCCCCTGGAGGGGAGACCCAAGGAAGGGAAAAAAAAGGAGCCAGCCTCTAACTTTAGCGGTGAACAAGGCACAGATTGGCCCTCTCGAGGCCCGGCGTTCAGGGAGACGGCAGCATCCCGGCCACTTCCATTAGGCGCACTGGGTTCCGGGGCTGAGATGCTGCCAGCAGGGATGCTTTGCTCACTGACGATTGTTTCTTTGTGTCAAAGAACATGCCTTCTCTCCTCGACGGTAACCAAGGGCTTGACTCACCGACTTGTTGTCTGAAAGCAGGAATGTAAGCCGACGAGGAAGGGGTTACCGGAGGCCTGTTCAAAGACGTGCTTTTCTGTCTGTACCCAATCAATATCCTGAAACGAAGCAAAAAAGGGAGTCAAGTGGCCGTCCAGCAAAAACTCAGGGCAACACCAAACCTGGAGTCAAAGACATTTAAATTTGCGCATGCTGGCATCGCTACCTAGCAATTTGCTATTTAAAGTGTGTGTGTGGGGGATGATAAGTCACTGCTGACCCTCGGCACCTCTTTCATGGGCTCAGATTATGCCTACATCCAGAGACACGCAGCCAGAGATTACACCCCTCCTGAAGATTTCTTCCCTGGACCAAAGACCTAAACAATCCTTGTTTCTCATCGTTTATTTGCTACGACGGCATCTCTGTTCCGTCCTAACCACACAAGGGAGTCCCCCAGGGATTCTGTCCTGCCCAGTGCAGTCCAGAACGACTAAGGGTGTTTATACACGACCCCTAAACTCCGCCGCAAATGCCTGCAAGCTCCGGAGCTTTAAAATGTTTCCCCACCAGCTCCGGAGTTTGCAGACAATTAAGTGCGACCCCGCCCACCTAAGCGCGACCCAGCACACTTTTCTTGTACCTTCTCTCTGGAGGTGAAAATATTTGATGCGGATGTGCTGGGCAATCCTCGCTTCTTTTTGTTTTTGTTTTTTGCCTCCCGCCCCTATAAGAGGAACCAGGAAGTGACCGGGGCTCCCCCGGCAGGGTCCACCAACACCGGGAGGTAAGGCTTTATTCTTCTGTCCCTTTTTTTCCTCCCTCCCCTCACGCAGCCGGCAGCCAGGAAGTACGGAGGGGTGGAGATATACGAAGAGCGACAAACCCCTAAGATCTCTGGTCCGAATTTAAGGGGCCAGCGGATCTTAGGGGTCGTGTAAAAAGGCCCTAAGAGGAACTGGTGAATTTTAAAGAGAAAGAAACAAGATCTCTGTGATTTTTTTTTTTTTTACAAATTGTTTATACACGCACCAGGACTTCCCGTGGATAACAAAAACCGTGGATGAGACAGAACTCCAAGGGACCCCCACCAAAAAAAAAAAAAACCCTGCTATTTTGTGACAGTAGGTTGCCTTATGGCTGCTGTTCTACCACAGTAGCTAGCTTTATGGCTCCTGAATTATGTATTTAATATTTTTTCCTCTGCCAACCGTGGATAACTGAATCAGTGGTTACTAAATCAGTGGACACAGGGGTCCTACTGTACAATTTACTCATAGGTTTTGTCTTATCACTTGCAGTCCTGCCCAGTTATCCTCTCACTTATCAGATCGCTGAAAGCTCCCGTTAATTAATTAATTAATTAATTAATTAATTAATTAATTAATTAATTAATTGCAGGACTTTTCTTCCCACATTTCCTGGACATTTTAACTCGCGGGACTAAGCGCTTACCTCGTCGTCATGGACTAGTTCTTTTTTCACTACTTTCATCGCGTAGATCTGATCGTTTTTTTTTAACCGCACTAAAAGAACTTTGGCGTAGCTTCCTCGTCCGATAACTCGGATTAGATCGAAGTCCTGTAGACCAAGTCCCTGAGAGATCTTAATGCCGTCCATTCCGTCGATAACTGGCTTGAGTTCCTGTGTGGAGAGGCCACGAGATAAGCGACTGAGATGTCTTTCCAACACAAGAGGCAAAAAGACCCTTTTCACGCAAATCACACACAGGCACCGATTCAGGCGTAAACCGGAAAACGGACGTCCCCGCAATAGATTTTTCAACTCTTGTATCTGGAAGTTGAGTCATGGCTACTGGACTTCTTTTTGAGAGATAGAAACGTTTCACTGCTCATCCAAACAGCTTCATCAGTCTTGGATGAGCAGCGAAACATTTCTATCTCTCAAAAAGAAGTCCAGTTTCCATGACTCAACTTCCAGATAAACTCACCTGGATGACTGAGAATCTTCACAGACATATTCAATTCTTGTAGTTCAACGATTTAAAAAAAAAAGAAGAAAAGCAACCAGCAAATGCTTCTAAATAAACAAACAATACAACTGCATCCTTATTAACAGCAACAACAGATTTTTGTTGTGGCCAACAACTCTCTGAAACTGACTAAACTAAAATATCTGCATTTGTATCTGCATTTTGTATCAGTTCATTTTATGTGGTAAACTGCCCAAAGTGGCTTTCTGCCAGAGAGGCAGTATACAAATCGAATAAATAAATAATCAATAAATATATAAATCAAAGTTTAAGTTTAAAAAAATCAAAATTTTTGACAATTTAATGCTTTTCTAATTTAAACCGTGATTTTAATCTTTTTTTTTAAAAAAAATCACTGATGTTTATCTACCCTACCATACAAATGTATATACTGTACATATTTATATCTTTCTAGAATAATCATTGTTTGCCTGGCCACACTTTCAACGTGACTTCTAGCATTAAAATATTTATTCTTTATTTTTCAGATCGGGCTTCTTCCAGACCAATAACACAGGCTAAAAGCAAGGTCATCTCAACAGCTTCAGATTCTGTTCAGTGGGCCTTCCTCATCATCATCCCCCGGACAGTCATTCTAGGTTAGGAAGAAGTGAAACGAAAGATGCAGCTCTGAGAAGCAGTTCCTCTTGGTTCAAGAATGTCCTTGCTATTATTTAAAAGACGCCTGTGGGGCCATTTAAAGTGTGTCAGGATTTTTCAAACCATTGCTATTTGTAGGGGGGGGCAGGGAAGGAAGGAAGGAGGGGGTGGGTGGGTGGGTGGGTGTCTGGTTTGCTTAGTTGCCTTCTTTCAAAGAGCAGAGAAATAACATTATAATAATTGACAATTATTTCCTCCGGGGCCAAAATAATTGAGACTGTACTATTTACGGCGTATCTCTTAATGTCGCTACCTTCCAGTGATAAACCGAGGACACTAAAAGCTGAGGAAGCACTATTAGGACCAGAAGGTCTTCACGCCTCCCCCAAAGAAGTGGAAAGATTTGGGGGGGGGGGGGGACATAGGTACGTTGGTTCTTATTAAGACTCCGAGGTCTACTACCGTGTTTTCCCGAAAATAAGACACTGTCTTATATTTATTTTTTCTCAAGAAGATGCACTCGGGCTTATTTTCAGGGGATGACTTACTTTTATTAAGTATAATAGGCTTGAATGTCAGCCCTGCACACAACCATAGCCACGCCCATCACTAGGTCTTATTCTCAGGGTAGGGCTTATATTTAACAAATAGAGATGGGCACGACTCAAAAAAAAAAATGGTGTTTCGTTTGTCGTTTGGTCGTTTAGGGGTCCATTTCGGTTCGTTTTCGTTTTCGTGACTTTTTTGCAAAAAAATTTTTTTCGTTTCGTTAGGTAACGAAACGAAAAAACGAAAACGAAAAATTGCTGTTTCGTTAGCATTCTTTTTAGTTCAGTGCATCTGCTGCAACGAAAACAAAAAACACGGCAAATTTGGTCGTTTCGTTTTCGTTTTGTTTTTTAAAAAATTCGTTTCATTTTCGTTGCGTAACGAAACGAAACGAAAAAACGAAAACGAAAAATCGCTCATTTTTGTGCCCACCTCTATTAACAAATGAACAGAAATCCTGCTAGGGCTTATTTTTTGGGGAGGTCTTATTTTCGGGGAAACAGGGTAACTACACCCAGGTACAAACAACAACAAGCAGACCGTGGGATTTTGCTAGGAAGAGTACAAAAACACTCCTGTCTCCCTTGCAGCTCTCTTAACCCCAGAGGAAGGGGGGAAACGCCTGTTTTTCCACAACTCACCCACAAACCTCTTGGTCAATCTGAAGGGATCTTCTTCTGCCCAGCCTGATCCAAAAGACCAGCAGTGAGCAAAATAAAAAAAAGTTTTCCCTCCCAAAGAAAACAAGAGTCCAGAAGAGTCCAGACGTCACACCAGGGAAAAGTGACCACTAGCAGAGAAACACTGGTTTATTCCATTGAAAATTTCATATATTCACAAAAACCTACCTCAGAATCATCTTTAATATTGTCGTGCTTCCGGGCTGAAGGAATATAAGATACTGTAGGGCAAAATGGGGAAAGCACAGTGATTAAAGCAATCAATAAAGCTTGAAGAATAAAGAGAACTTTCTATCGGGACAGCCATGTAACAAACAGCCAGCAGCTGTACATGAAATGTAATACGGACTTTGGAAAGGGGAGGTTTCTTATCCCTGTAATTTTAATTTCCTTTCTTTCTTAATTCTGCTGGGCTTCTCGGTAAAAGCTTCCTTGCTGAACCATATCAGCAGAATTTTTCACACAGATTATTTGGTTCTATTAAGTGGCCGGTCAGTCGGCTGGCTATTTAGACATAATGCAATTTGGCCAGCCCAGTGGAATTAGTAGCATATTCACAATACGGTTTCGAGTTAAGTTGCTCAAAAGGAAGATCCAATCACAAAACAATAATAGGTAAATTTTCAGAGCGCTTGAGCCCCGGCGGCAGAGGCAGGAAAGATTCTGCTGTTCATAGTCAAAAATTCCCTTTAGCACTCCTATGAAGACCCAAAATGATCTTCACCGTAAGATCACTACAGTAATAGCAAGAACAGAGCATCTGGCTTGGATGCCCTCAAAAGGGGATTAGACAAATTCCTGGAGGAAAAGTCCATCACAGGTGACAAACTATGATGGGGATGTGTCATCTCCAGGCTTAAAACCGGGGTCCTTCAAGGGCCAGATGCAGGGGAGTGGTATCAGGAGACAGAGATCTAGTCTCGTGCGCTCCCAGATGCATCTGGTGGGGCCACTGTGAGATCCAGGAAGCTGGACTAGATGGGCCTTTGGCCTGACCCAGCAGGGCTCTTCTAATGTTCTTATGAGAAACTGGCAGCAGTTTAGCTGCCTCTGTTGGAAAACTAACCTGGAACAAGCATGGGTTACCGTATTTTCCCTGTCTATAAGACACCCCCCATGTATAAGACAACCTCCAATTTTCCAGGCCGAAATAACAATTTCTCTACTGTGTGTTGCTCTCATTGGCTTGCTTCTGGGCATTTTAGTCTAACAATTCTACTAAAATATATAGTCTCATACATGGAAAAATACAGTACATTTCCCTCCTAAATTTCAGAAAAAGAACAATGCAACCTCTCCCTACGTCCAGACAGAAGGATGGAGGACATCTCACATGGCATCCCACTGTAGGGTCATTTGGCCCCCTCCTATTTACACCCGCCAGCTTTGTAGCCCTCTTTTTTTTTTTTTTTTAAAAACTGAAGAATCCTTACAAAACGTAGTACTCAAGACGTAAACTGCCTGTTCTAAAGAGCAAACACGCACACTTGTCAGTATCAGACCGAATCGCAAAAGGGATGATCCAGCTGGGAAGAAAGGGAAGAAGTAACGTAAGTGGGAAGCCACGCTGCAGAGAATGAGATGTATGGTCCGTCTAGTCTAGACCTGCTGACCCCGCTCCATGAGCACGAGTTTCCCAACCCTACCTTGGAAACCTCCTCATTCAAAGGGTGTGCTCCGACAATGAGCTCCGATCCTTCCGGTGAGTTCTCCCTAATCCAGGCATGTCCAAACTTCAGCCCTCCAAATGTTTTGGACAACTCCTCCCAGAATTCTAAGCTTAGATGGCCCATGGCAAAGGCCTGTGGGAGTTGTGGTCCAAAACATCTTGGAGAGCTGAAGTTTGGACATGCCTGCCCTAATCAATCCTCAGCACTCATTTACCTGCAGCCTGCCCCAGGGCCTCCTTGGAAGCTCTTTGTATCTCTATGCATCCTCTCCAGAACCCCTCCACAGCAGTTAAGAGGAGATGCTGTGCGGTGACTAGGGAACTGAGCACACTTCCACTCGCGCACACGTGAAGGCTACCCCTCGGGTTCCAGGTCCCTCCTGCCGACGGAGGAGCCCTTTGGCTTCCAGAGGGTCAGCTCTGTACCATCTCGTCACTCGCAATCTCTTTATCGATCCCGGAGGGCCAACGTCTGTACTCATTAATGAAAAGTGAAGGGTCCCCCCTCAACGGGAACCTGTGAAATTTTTGCAAAGCCTTCGACAGAAGGTCACAAAACCGTGGCCAAACAGGAATAGGAATCTTTATTGGCATCGCCCCCTTGCAGGAACAATGAAATTTCACGGTGGCTATATTCAAGTCATTTAAAACATTCCACATAGATTTAATAACAGCTACAACACATAAAATATGACATACAAAATAAGCTGACTTCAATGTCCAGAATTTCCGTTTAAGGCCAATATTGCTCTAAGAAAGAAGCTATTTTTGAGACGGTTTGTTCTTGCCCTCAGTACTATATATCTCTGTCCCGATGGCAACAACTCGAAGAGGCGATGACCAGGATGTGATGGATCTCTTAATATATCAAATGCTTTACAGTGGCACCTGGTGCTATAAATTTGTTCTAGGGTGGGGAGTGAACAGCCCACAATACTCTCTGCAATGCTTATGATTCTGTGCAACACTGTCCTATCCCGATGGGTACTACTTCCATACCACACACATAACCTGTAAGTAAGCACACTCTCAATTGCACAATGATAAATAAACTAACACAGAAATAGAAATACAAAATCTGCCTATTTTGATGGGGAGGGAAGCCCGAGGGTTTTCAAAGAATGAAGACTGAACCCGAACTTTCCGCCTGCAGCAAGCACAAACCCACCCCCCTCACCGACACCCTTCCCTGGAAAAGAATCCAAACAGCTCGCTGAGATACCTGGGGATGTTTTAGATTTAAGGGCACTGTCTCCTTTTTTACCACACCTTCTCATTGTAGGACCTTTGGCAGGAATGTTCATACTCACTTCCGTCGTTTTCGTCTGTGGGGATATCCGTGTCATCATTCTTAACGTCTAATTGGGGTTCCTGGGAAGGCATCACAGAATCCTGTAAGAATATATATGACTGAAAACCCACCAATGATGAATTTTTTATGTAGCCTGAGCATGCTCCCTGAAGACAGGGCAGATTTTTTAAAAACTGCAATTTCCCTTGCCAAGATTATAGCTGAAGCAGACTTAACTCAGTGCCTGCACAGTGCAGTATAAACAAGTCTTGTGTTTATAAATTCTCTTTTAAAAGTAATACCAGCATATCTAATTTTTTTCGGGGTGGTGGTGCTCAAAACCCATGATCAAGCAGAATTAAAGACTTCTGCGGTTCTATCCTGTGGGATGGTAATCACTATACTCAGCAAGAAAGAGAATTCAAACATTTTCGGAAGGTGAAGGGAGTTCGATAAAAACATGGGCACATTCCAAACAATTTAACAAGGCAGGGATAAACAACAGACCACCTATATAATATTCATTATATTATATACCCCCCCATCAATGTAACCCCGACAGATGGCTACCCATTTAACTGAGGGGAAGACAAGCCCCATAGCTAACCTCAGTTGAAAGGGAGCAATGACTTTACCAGGAAGAATGCTGAGAGGCGTTTAATAATATGGCGGAGGGGAAGAAGACACAGGGCTTATTTCAACAGGTTAAGAGAAGGCAAAGCAAAAACAAAGTGTCCTGCTTATCTACCGCCCCATCGTGCTTAAGCACTCTCTGGGCTGTTTACAACTTACCGTATATAATCGAGTATAAGTCGACCCGAGTATAAGTCGAGCCCTTTAATTTAACCCCCAAAACTGGGGAAACGTATTGACTGAAGTATAAGTCTAGGGTGGGAAATGCAGCAGGGCCTGGCAGCTCCTCCTTTGTAAGATGGGAGAGCAGGGTGTGATGTTTAAAATAACTTTTAGCCACTGAGGCAAGTGCTTGAGTCAGTGGCTAAAAAGTCATTTTAAACATCATGTGCCACTCCCCCTGTGATTCAGAGGGGGGTCATGAGAAGCGGCATGCAATGTTTAAAATGACTTTTAGCCACAGATGACTTGCCTCAGTGGCTAAAAGTATTGACCAGAATATAAGCCGAGGGCCCCTTTTTTCAGCCCAAAATTATTCAGGTATATACAGTAATTATGCAGGCTACACATTTCCGCCCCCGCCCCCCCCCACAGCAAGCTGGGTCCTCATTTTACCAACCTCAGAAGGATGGAAGGCTGAGTCAGCCATGAGCCAGCTACCTGGGATTGAAACCCAGGTTGTGAGCACAGTTTTAACTACAGTACAGGCATTTAACTACCGGGCCACGAGCCCCAGGAATGTAACTGAAGGGGGGGGGGTTTGTGTCATTAAGAATCCGGATAAGCACAGAAACATTCAGAGAGAATGCCAAAGGAGAACTTTTGAGTTAAAGGGACAAACCAGAGAGGGTTTTTGAAGCATATGTGTATGTCTGTATATGTAAATGCTTCGTTCTGCGTCTAGCACCCACACATCTTCCCTTTGAAATTTCTGTATTTCACAGCAAGTTATTGCTCTTACAATCTGCATTATATATCTGCCAGCCTCCTCCATCACCTCCCCCTTTTTAAAAACTATTCCCCCACCTGGCTTCCTTGCCCTTGTGGCTGTTGTGCAGCCTTATGCCGCTTTTCTCGAAGGATCACGGAGGTTGAGTTCTAAGGCTCAAACCACAGATGCAGAAATAATTTAGCTGACATTTCAGATTTATGGTGAGCGGAAGGAGAAAAATGCTGAAGGGATCAAGAGAAAAGGGACTCTCTCAATACCATAATGTTTTTGCAGATATTCCAATTTTAAAATAAAGTTCTCTTCCATCATTAACAGTGAGACCTAGTAACAGTTCATCATTCTCCTCTATTTAAATAATAAAAAAGGATGGAAAAGATGAACAGACTGCAAATACCTCTCCACCCTTTTAAGTGAGAGAACTACCTACTTGTAAGGCTGCTGGGAGCCCCATGAAATAGATTCAAGCACAACGCAGTCTTGCAATGAGGTAGCCTTACAAATTTATCCTTGTTTTTTTTTGGGGGCATCTACTTATTTTACTGCAAGGGTTTCTAAATTTTTATTCACTACAATCAACATTAGAGGGAAAATGCTGCCATCTCCTTGAGGGGAGGATCTTTTTACTGTATATGGTATGCTGTATATGGTACAATGTACAATGGTGTCTCTACTTATGAACGGCTCTACTTATAAACCATTGGCATTTTAACTGCTGCCTTACAAATTTTAGATGCGGTCTGCTCTACTTACATTTTTTTAATTTGGGGTTTTTAAAAATTATTATTATTTTATTTTTTAAAGATACGGCTGCTCTACTTATAAGTTGCTCAACTTATGAGCATGCATTCGGATTAAACTCGTAAGTAGAGGTGCCACACTAGATGGTAGCTCCTTCTCTATGTCTGTCTATTGATTTTGCTGGTCATAGAATCATAGACTTGGAAGAGACCTCAAGGGCCATCTAGTCCAAACCCCTGCTGTGATCGTCATCACGGGTGTAAAAGGTGGCAACCCCGGCGTCACCAACCCCCAACTTTGCAGCTGCGCAGACAACTTACCATATGCCTTTTGCAGGTCAGTGGGACGAGAATGTGACAGCGTTTATGGACCAACAACTTGCAGTTGATACACTTGTAGCCTTGCCTTCCGAGGCCCCATATCCTTTCACTGCACTGGCCACAATATGCTCTCTGGAAATGAAGCATGAATTAGTTCTTAAATGGGCACACCTACTTCATGATTAAATGGGTGGTGGTGGTTTTAAACCCCACTTGAATGCTGGGGAAAGACTCTGCAAATCAAGACAGTAATACATGTTTGCAAAGGAATAGAAGGGCAAAGGACGGTGTAAAGCAGTGATGGCGAACCTTTTAGAGACCGAGTGCTCAAACTGCGATTCAAAACCCACTAATTTTTCGCAAAGTGCCAATATAGCCATTTAACATGAAGATAGGTGGCTGTGAAGGGGTGATGTCGGGTGCCCACAGAAAGGGCTCCGAGGGCCACCTTTGGCACTCGTGCCATAGGTTCGCCAACATTGGTGTAGAGAATGTTGATTCTAGATTCCATCCTTCCCCGTGGAACCTCCATAGGGTGCAGTGTCACACACTGCCCACAGAGAATAAAATACTGGTCTGTTTTGTCACTTTCTGCTAGATCAGTGGTTCTCAACCTAGGGGTCGGGACCCTTTTGGGGGTCGAACGGCCATTTCACAGGGGTCGCCATGAGCCTGTGAAGAAAATGGCACCAACGGCTTGGGTCTGGAGGAGAGGAGGAGGAAGAGGTGGGAAAGAGTGAGTTACAACTTGATAGGTTGGAGGGGATGACAGTCAAGGGCACCGGAGGCTGCGATGGGCTGAGGGTGCCTGTAGAGGGAAGTTCTCTATGGCACCTGCGGCATAGTGGCCTGCCAAAGGGGGCTTGTGACCTCTTCCACGCAAGGAAAGGGGTCAACGCAACAAGAGGAACTGTGTTAAAGGGTTGGGGCATTAGGATGTTTGGGAACCACTGTGCTGGATGAAGCCGTGCAGACGCCACGGCACCGCCAAAACACACCTATATGTTTTAAATGAATCAGAACCTTTTCAGCTGCCCGTCTCGTCATCTACACCAGTGATTCTCAACCTGCGGGCCCCCAGATGTCCCTGGACTGCAACTCCCAGAAGTCTTCATCACTGGCTGAGTTGGCTAGGATTTCTGGGAGTTGCAGTCCAGGAACATCTGGGGACCCACCAGTGGAGAACGACTGATCTACATGGAAGGCCACGCTCCTTCGCCTACCACCGTAACAGCATACAAGGTTTGGCTCTTATATATGTGAACCCACTCACTCGTCACTCAAGAATGGGTATGGCACGAGCATGGGGCGGGAAAGCAAGCTTGGAATAAGGAGATGTTAAAAGAGACAGAAGGAAGAAGAAAACCCGGTGGTTTGTTTTTTTTTTTCATGATAAAAGAATGACGAGGTCACCCAAAGCGCAGGGAAATGCATTAGATGAAACTGTTACAGCCTAAAGCCTTTTTTTGGCTCAAAGGCAAGGCTTTTTTTCCAGGTCAGTGGAACAAATGAATGACATTCCATTGTTGGTCCGCACAATACCTATGGAAAATGTGTGTCTGGGTACAAAACTGAGATCAAAGACACAGGGGCGTGGCTAAAGCTCTCTCTCTCTCTCATAGATTTGAGTCCATCACTCTCCGCACACAGACACCCTGTTCCAGCCGAGATTGGCAACATTTCAATGCCATTTTGATTCCCGTGATTAGGCAATGAGACAGATAAATAATCATGTGTAAGGGAAGCGGTGGTGTGGATCCTTTACGTTCTAACTGGAAGCTGAGCCAAGGTGCATCAGCCACAGCTGATGCTTTCAAAATGATAAACATTTTGATCTCCTCGCACATCAAATGTGAAGTCCCAGGAGTGCGGCGTGAGGAATCGAAGAGAGATGATTAGTTTCTCGCTTGGAAGAAGCACCTGATGAGGGCAAGAGATTGCACTGGGTTTATGTGGTTAACAAACTCCCAGTAAGTATTCCCTGCAAGTGGTTTTCGAGGCTGCAGAGACAGAGGCTGGGAGCCCACTGGGTCTCCAGGGAGAAGCAGCAGCCTGGGTGGCCTTGAGCAAGCTGTGGAGTCCCAGGGCATCCCCGGAAGAACTAAACAGGAAACCCCCTGGGAAACCCTGAACACAGCCGCCGTAAGTGTGGCCTTCCAGTACATTAACCATCTTCTTCATCATTCTTTCCCCCCCGCCATCCGTTAACCAGTTTAACTAGTGAGGTGCTCTGTTGTTGAGCCTCATATGTTTTCATGCCAAGGGTGCCGCCTGTCACATTTGTCATATTTGTTTACTTTTGTCTTGTTTGTTTGTATTGTATTTTAGCTGAACTGATCAGCCTATTGTAAGCCGCCCAGAGTTCCCACGGGAAGATGGGCGGGGTAGAAATTCAATAATAAATAAATAAATAAAAAATAAAATTACTTTTGAACTTAAGAGCTGGAAAGAGACTGAATGTGGAAGTACTGTAGAGGAAGCAGTCAAATCACTGGCCCTCGCTATTAAGAGCTTTGCCTGATGAGCTAAAGGGGACTGACAGAAAAAGAGCACCCTGGTTCTCCATGAATGAGAGGGTTGACCTATCATGCCCCCAATCAAAGTTACTTATAAAAGGACAGAATAAAGACGAACCAAGAAGAGCCCTCTCAGTTGGTGGCCACAACATCAGAGCCAGAAGTATTACTCCAGTAAGAGGGCACATCAAATGAGTGTATTGCAATATGGGGGGTCACTCTTCTGTGTGGGTAAAAAAGGGGATTTACAAGTACAGTGGACCCTTGTATAACAAACGGTTTGTATAACATAAAATCTGTACAGCATAAAAAATTCTGGAGATAGGGGAAATTTGCTTAACAGAATCGCCCGTGGGGCAAACCCATACAACATAAAAATGGTCGCCAATTAGGGGTTACTCCATTTTCAATGCATTCCTATGGAAAACTTGTATAAAGGAAAATTTGCTTCACAGAATTTCATTTGGAACGAATTAATTCCTTTATACAAGGTACCACTGTATATACATAAACTGTAGATCAGGCCTGTCCAACAGAGACCGGGGGCTACCAGTAGCCCATGAAGGGTTCAAAAGTAGCCCGCCAGCCATCAATAAAAATGTGAGGGGATAAGTTCTTTACCTCTACCTCCCCCACCCCAGGGACTACCACTGCCCCAGCAAAGCTCTGGGTCTGCCAGCCCACTGTCTCAGCCGAGCGGGGCAGTTCAAGGGCTGCTCTACTTAATGAGCATATGGTCGGAACAGATAAAATTCGTAAGTAGAGGTTTTAGTGTAGTAGCCCTCAGGCACTTTTGGGCTGGAAAAAGTAGACCTCGGCCTGTTCAAAGTTGGACAGCCCTGCTGTAGATATTTCATTGTTTTAGAATTGCCCAGGATGAGAGCCAAGCCAACTGACATTTAGAGAAAAAAAAAGAAAAGGGGGGGGAGAGAAAATTATATGTAATTGAGGACCATTGTAAATCTGTAACTAAGCTACTCCGTCGAAAAAGTGCTATTGCGTCTTTGCAGCAACATATACAATGCTGAAGAACGAACCGCAATTTCCAAGCCCCGCTGACAATCACGCACCTGACTGAGTACGGGCGAAGGCAGTTTCGGTGTGTCGTTCGGGAGCCACAACAGCCCAATTCACACACTCAGCGGGCGACGTGGGTTGTCCTTCGAAACGGCCATGTGTGGGAGCAACTCTACTGCACGGGCTTGAATGAGAGCCCCGCTCCCCCCAGGCAGGGCACAGGGCCCTTTCGTCAGCCACCGCCGAAAAAAACGGCACGGCCTGCAAGGTTCACGCGCGGACGGGGAGGCACCCACGTGGCAACGGCTTCGGCTCATGCGGATCGCTCGCCCGCCCTCTTCATGAAAGGCGACAGACAAAGGAACCCGGGGAAGTCCGTGCGACGGGCACAGTGGGCTTCATTGCATGCTGGAGAACCCTGGCCTGCTTTTTCCGATTTCATAGAATCATAGAATCCTAGAGTTGGAAAGAGGGACATCTAGTCCAACCCCCTGCCATGCAGGAACCCCCATCACAGTATTTCCGACAGATGGCCATCCAGCCTCTGTTTAAAAACCTCCGAAGATGGAGACTCCACCACCCTCCCTTGTGGCAGCATCTTCCAATTATGCCGAACAGCTCTAACTGTCAGGAAGTTCTTCCTAATGTTCAAATGGAATCTCTTTTCCTGTAGTTTGAAACCATTGTCCCGAATCCTAGTCTCTGAAGCCATGGGAAACAAACCTGCTCCCTCTTCAATACGACATCCTTTCAAATATTTAAACATAGCTATCCTATCCTCCCTCAGTCTTCTTTTTGAAAGGCTAAACATTCCCAGTTCCCTAAGCCGTTCCTCATAAGACATTTCCTCCAGACCCTCAACCATCCTGGTAGCCCTCCTCTGCACCCTGTCTGAAACATTCAAGCCGGAAGTACTTTTGTAGACACACCTTAAGCTTTAAACCAGTGGTTCTCCACCGGTGGGTCCCCAGATGTTCCTGGACTGCAACTCCCAGAAACCCCTTCCAGCACAGCGAGTGGTGGAGGCTTCTGGGAGTTGCAGTCCAGGAACATCTGGGGACCTACAGGTTGAGAACCACTGCTTTAAACAAATCATGAAAGATGCGAGAAGGGTAGAAGGTGGTCCTTTTAATATTCTTCGGGCTTCTTCTCCTTTTTTAAAAACAGAATGGGGGAATCCTCACAAGTAAGCTAATAATACCACACTATGAAGTCTGTTTCCACTTATAGAGACCCCTCCCCGGTCCAGCTTATAGGCATTAAGTTCTGATAAGTGGGTTAGCAATCCCCTGTTATGGGTTTGGGACCATGCACCCCACTCAAGGCTGTACCGGTTGCAAGGGAGGTAACACTCTGGGGTAACTTGAGTTGATCTCTAGTTCCTGCAGGCACTGCAGGGATATGAGTTCGCTTCGGAAGACTGGCGGTATACAAGTGTATAAATAAATAAATAAATAAATAAATAAATAAATAAATAAATAAATAAATAAATAAATAAATAAATAAATAAACTTTGGCTCCTGACTCCACTGCCATGCACTTCAAATCCATTCATCTCAGGAGGAAAGTTTGGGGTATAAAATGTGACTAAGTTTCAGTACAGCAAGCTGTACTGATACAAATCCAAAGGTTTGGACCGAAATGGCTACTTCAGCCACAACAAACTCAGGGCATGGATACAAGCTGTCGAGAATACTGTTTCTCCCTTTGTGAGCTCATCCAATTATTAAGATCACCGGGAGAGGCCTTTCTCTCCGTCCCACCACCTTCATAGGGGTATCTGGTGGGGGCCATGGGAGAAGAGAGCCTTCTCTGTGGCTGTTCCTAGACTCTGGAACTCCCTCCCACTGGAGGCCCGGCTGGCCCCGTCTTTGAGGACCTTCTGCAAGCAGGGAAAGACCTTCCTCTTCAGGCCAGGATTTCCTTTAAAGACTGGTTGACCAAGGGGGATTTTTTTAAAGGGAGGATTTTATTCTGTATTTTACTATAATACGGCTCTGAGGCTTTTAATATATTTGTTTTTGTTAACATTTGTTCAATTTTTTTAAAGTATTGTAATAATATACTATCTGGCTATTGATTTTGTTTCTTTTAATACTGTAAGCCGCATGAATACTTAAAATCAAATAAAAATTCTCTGTGTGTGTGTGTGTGTGTGTGTGTGTGTGTGTGTGTGTGTGTGTGTGTGTGTGTGTGTGTGTGTGTGTGTGTGTGTGAGAGAGAGAGAGAGAGAGAGAGAGAGAGAGAGAGAGAGAGAGAGAGAACCTGGGGTATTCATAACATTGGAAATTTATTCCAATAAATATAATTAATAGTTATTGATAGTCAGAGGCATTTGCTATTCACATCATTTTTAACTAGGCTCTTTTAACTATCAATACATGCCAATACATGGTAATATATGCAAATACTATCAATATATGTTAATCATGCTAATATAAATTTAAAAACTTTGCACACCATTGAGACCTACTGTACATTTTGTGCTTTTGGAAAATATACTGAACTCATAACTGTGTCTTAATTGCTCCATTCAACAACAAAAAACCCACCCTGTACAGGGTGAATTAACATACGATCATCACATGGACATATTTACATCATCCCATTTATGAGGTGAGATTAAGAATGTAGTTTGCCATAGAACAATCTAAGTTTGATCTCAAACCGTTCCACGGGTGAGACACCGAGAAGCTTGACACTGGAGGAATTAAGAGATAAATAAGACGGTGTGTGTTGTATTTTTAAAATAGATCTCCATCGCCAGAAGCCTTCAACGACCAGACCATCCTGATATTTAAACAAGCCTTCAACCCAGCGGTGCACTGTTCATAAAACATGCATAAAACTTCAGAAGAATGTGTTATACAGGCGATATGTGCTGCAGCATGAAGGGCTGGGTTAAGGGAGGTGGGGGAGTCACCGGGTTCTTCTGCCTCACGGCTGAAGCCAGTTCCTTGACACAGGCCCTGCCTTTTCACACATGCCGTGGAGTTTGCCACTCCGAAGGTAAAAATATTTATGGTACGGTTAATTAGGTCACCTCTCTTCAGCTCCCCCGGTCCCCTCCGCCTTTTAGGAGGAGTCTAAGAAATCTTAATGCTAATCGAGACAGACAATAGGAAAAAAGGAAGCAGGGAAACACAATGCATAGGCTGAAGGGGAGTATTCACATCAATGCCAGACTAGCTGGAAAGACAGTGTTGGGAAAAAGTCTTTTATCTGAAGGCGCATGCATGCATGCACAGGCACACACGCACACACACACACACACACACACACACACACACACACACACACACACACACACACACACACACACGGCAAGTTCTCAAAGGCATCCGGGTGGAAATCAATCTCACACTACGGTCCCCATGACGAATAATTCGCAGATCTATATACGTCGATTCAGTCCCATTGAACAAACTGTTGACAATCCAAACCTCTCTGGTCTCCTTTGCACAATATCGGAAGCCATTCCACTGGGGACGGAGAGCCATCGTGCCCCCCCTCCCGCCGCCGCCGCCTCCCACACCGAGATTTGCCCAGCATGCACACACACACACACACACACCTCCCCAAGCTCTCTCTCTCTTTCTCTCTTTCAAAGCACAGTACTTACTCTGTTAAAGCGCTTGGCTTGGAAGAGATGCCCATTCACTCGGTACAGCTTCCTCCATCTTCTGGCTCCCCGGCGGTAGATGGATTCTAAGAAAGAAACGAACAAGGGGTAAAGCAGGAGCATTCTCGGGGCCACGCACGCCAGCCGAGACTCGAGCCTGGTATCCTCGAATGCCCAGGCATCGCCGAATATCGCCAGCAAGGGTATCTACTGTCAGAGAGCATCGGAAGGACAGGTTTTCCTCATTGCTTCTCCCATCCCTCCATCTCCCTCCCTCCCTCTCTCTTCCCCCCCCCCCGCCCCTTTCCCCTTCACATGATTATAATCTTGTTACAGTTCTGTGACTGCTTGCAGCTTCCAGCGCAGGTGAGACGTGGAGTGAGATCCATGATGGGTTAAAGAAGAAACAGCATTCCTGCCGCCCTCCTCATCGGCACTTGCCTGGCAGGGCCAAGCTAAGCAGGCGGGCGTCAAGGATGCAAGGTACACGGGCAGAACAGCAAACGATATAAATCTTTGCACTGTTATGGTTTCCATTCTCTATTCCCACCCACCCACCCACCCCTACCCTGGAAGATGATGTCACCGGGATATTTTTATTTTTTTTTTATTTTAGCAAAGAGGGAACCATTTGACTGGGATCTTTCTTACAGTAATTCTTCCTGTTACCTAAAAAAAAAAAAAAATTATTGTGACTATGACGTTTATGAAAGTGCATCAATCCAGGACACGACGGGACCTGAGAACGTCAATGACACTCCAAAGAGATGCTGCTGTGAATTAGTTTTTCCACATCACTTGAGGTTTTTTTTCCCCCAGATGAGCCTGGATCGAGAGTCGAAACTTATCACCCCAACCGCCAAGACGTGCACCAGTGCTGCTCCCGTTTTGCTGAGAGGGAAACAGACTCTGGCAGGTAAGGATCGGCCAAAGGCGGCTCCGATCAAGGAAAAGCTACTGGGTGGCCCATATTGCCACTCACATCGAGAGGAAAGCTTAGCAACCGGAGACAGGAAAAAAAAAAAAAATCTGCCTTCGATGATGACCCGGCAAGGCAGAGTGAAGCCTCCAGGTTTTCAAAACCCAAACATTCTCCTGCGTTTTGCATTGACGGGAGAGGATCATGCCCTATGACTCAAGGTCAGTGCAAGACACATTTGTTGCTTTGTTGGGAGTGGGGGGTGGCCAATGGCCCAGTGGCCCCTGCCTGTTCTCCTTCCAAAAGCCCAGGGGACTACATCCCAAACCAACCAAACCAGATGCAGGGGAGTGGTATCAGGAGACAGATATCTAGTCTCATGCGCTCCCAAACGCATCTGGTGGGGCCACTGTGAGAGACAGGAAGCTGGACTAGATGGCCTTTGGCCTGATCCAGCATGGCTCTTCTTATGTTCTTATGTTCTAACCCATGGAGCAGACAAGAAAGAAAATTCTACGAACAGTTCTCTCCTAAAACCTGGCAGTAAAAGAGCAAAAGGAAACTATTTAAAATCACTAGCAACCGTCTGTCCTTCGGTGGCTCCCGAGACCGGCTTCCAGTCCCTTCTGGCTACCGGAAAGGCCTCCATCGGGACCTCTGCCTTCCTAAAGCCCAGTGTGGCACTTCAATATTTTTTTTCACTTTGCACCACCACTAGAGAACTCTTCACGCCCAAACCCAAACCTCCACTTAAAAAAAAAAAACACTCCAAAAACATGGAATCGCATCACCCACTTCTGCTAGCGAAAATCCAACTTAATAGAGAGATCATCCTTGTGTCTGTTATAGGTTTGTGCCGCTCTTTGGATGTCTTTCTCTGAAAGTGCTGGATGTGGAATAAAAGGAAACTATTTTCTTTTGTCCTAACAAACACCCCAAAACTAAGAGTGCTCTGTGGTGGGATATGAAATGCCAGTACTGCAGGGAAATAAATTTTAAAAGAGTGGCAAGTGAATTCTTGTGGCTTTAGACTAGGCATGTCTAAACTTCGACAAATTTTATCCGTTCCGAGCACATGCTCATAAGTAAAAAATTTTTAAGTAGAGCAGCAGTTTCCCATAAGAATGCATTGAAAACCAATTAACCTGTTCTGGAGGGAACAGATTTGAACTGCCCCGCTCGGCTGAGACAGTGGGCTGGCAGACCCAGAACTTTGCTGGGGCAGTGGTGGTCCTTGGGATGAGGGAGGGAGTGGTGGAGAACTTATCCCTTCCTTTTTTTATTGATGGCCGGCGGGCTACTTCTGAACCCTTCGCGGGCTACCAGTAGCCCGCGTTCTACCTGTTGGACAGGCCTGTAATGTAGACCATCGTCATCCAAAGAATTTGGTAGAAAGGCACACATTCGTATTGTTCCTCAGCGAGAGATAGAAAAGGATGCCCCAAAGAGATGTGTTGAAGCAGACCTTCCTGATACAGAACGGACAGCACCGAGATCTGTCATGCGATGGCCCCAACCGTGACAATAGATGCAGCTTCTCTCGTGCCAGATAACATTAGCGAGAATGCAGACTCCAACGTTATAACCCTACGGGTAAGAAGGAGCCTCCCAACCCACAGCACAACACTGTACTACTGTCGGTGAAAATCCAAGTGGGGTGGGCATTTGATGCATGGCTTTCTCCCTGTCAGAAATTTTAAGACATATTTTAATAATTTTTATTATGCAGCAGGGCTGGGAGAGACCCAGTGGATCACTCAGTCCAGATCCCTGAAGGAGGCCCAACAGGGAATTGAACTCACCACCACAGGCTTCTCATCTTACAAGAGGACGGCCAGTACACAATTGTTCGAGAACTATTGACCAAAAATATAACGTCGCGATCCCTCCCGGATGGCCTTCTGGGTTGAGAAGACACGACGACTGAGACTGAGCTTTTGTGCCCGCGGCAAAACAGAATGCTTAACCAAGTACAAGTAAGTAATCACAAGGCCTGGATGCCCTCAAAAGGAGATTGGACAGATTCCTGGAGGAAAAGTCCATCCCAGGTGACAAACCATGATGGAGATGTGTCATCTCCAGGCTTAAAACCGGGGTCCTTCAAGGGCCAGATGCAGGGGGAGTGGTTGCAGGAGACAGAGATCTAGTCTCGTGAGCTCCCAGATGCATCTGGTGGGGCCACTGTGAGATACAGGAAGCTGGACTAGATGGGCCGTTGGCCTGATCCAGCAGGGCTCTTCTTATGTTCTTATTGATATAGAATCAGCCGTTTGCCAGGTGGGACGGATAAGTCAGCCAGTTCCATAAGAATCTCATGTTCAATCTTGCACAGGGAGTAGTCCTTGCTGCTTAGGAACCCTTGTAGGTCACCGGGATCATTGGGCAGGAAAATAAGTTTCACATCTTATTCCCGAGGATCTGTTCCGGTTTGGCAGGGAGGGGGGTGGATGGTGAGAAAGACTACAGCACATATTACATATAATTTTTCTCCCCTATGAACTGAATGATTTGTGAGGGTACAAGCTTTGACCTTTTGGGTTTTACTCCTAGAACAGGGCTGATGAGAAGATAAAACAGTACCGTGTTTCCCCGAAAATAAGACAGTGTCTTATATTAATTTTTGCTCCCAAAGATGTGCTGGGTCTTATTTTCAGGGGGGTGTCTTATTTTTCCATGAAGAAGAATACGGGACACATTTATTGTTATCTTATTATTGGGGAGGCCTTATTTTCAGGGGGATGCCTTATTTTTCAGCAAGAGGCAAAACCGTAAGTAGGTCTTATTTTTGGGGAAACAGGGTAACATGCAGCTCTTCCACAATTATTTTGCATAGAAGACATGCAAGGCTGCAGTGGGATGCTTCCGAGGAGTAGGAACTTACAGAGCAGCTACAGATGTTGCCTGAGAAGGACTGGCAACATCTCTAGATGAACGCTGGCCGTGACAGCCAAGGCTTCCGAAGTCAACTTGACTTCCCTGTGTGTTTTGGCTCCCAGCATTCCAGAAATTCCTGCGGCATCCAGCTCTCCTCGTATCTCACCTTGACTAGAATAAGAATTTTACCCCAGTCCTCCAAACTCGATTAATAAAAACATCAGCTCTGCTCAAGGCTTCAGTTCTGTTCCTCTGACTCCACTGTCACCGGCTTTCTTACGTTGTTTACTGATTCCATGCATGCTTGACTCTAGCTACACTCTGATTATTCTTGATTTGACCAGGCATGGCTCTATGACTCCATGCCTGTTTTGAGACAGGCTCAGACCTTGCTTAGCACTTGCAATCTGGACAACGCTGGCAAGCCGTCTCAACTCGTGCCTGTTACCAAGTGATTGATATCTTTTCAACTCCACGCCAGCTTCTGAAACAGAAGCCCTTAGTGATTGACACTAACGGAAGCAGAAACTTACATCTTGTGGCTCTCTCGTCCAGTGCACACCTAAGAGAAGGTGGAGCCAATCTGAACTGTGTGTGCCTTCGTCACGAGAAGCAGACTCTGGAATGCCGAGCCTGAAAGTTAGCTTAAACAGAGCAATTGGGGGAGGTTGCTAAGAAATGGCTGCTTGGCTCACCAGCCCCAGCCTTATCCTCCACCAGGCTACACAGCTCCAGAAACCCTGCTGCTCTTTGGCTATCAAGATAACAGAGGAAATAAAATATAAGAACCTAAGAACTTAAGAAGAGCCATGCTGGATCAAGCCGAAGGCCCATCTAGTCCAGCTTCCTGGATCTCACAGTGGCCCCACTAGATGTGCCTGGGAGCGCACGAGACTAGATCTCTGTCTCCTGATCCCACTCCCCTGCATCTGGCCTTTGGAGTACCCTGGTTTTAAGCCTGGAGATGACACATCTCCATTATGTTCTGTAACCTGTTTTGTAACCTGCAATCCTTCAGGAATCTGTCCAATCCCCTTTTGAAAGCACCCAGGCCAGAGGCCATCACCACATCCTGTGGCAGGGAGTTCCACAGACTAACAACACGTTGGGTAAAAAAAAAATTATTTTGTCTGTTCTTACTCTCCCAGCCCTCAATTTGAGTATATGTCCCCCTAGTTCTGGCATTTTGTGAGAGGGAGAAGATCACTGGTATGCTCTTACAGGGCCCTTGGTCCCAAAGTGGGGGCCACAGAGCGTTTCTTACAACCCCACCCTCTCAAATCAACCCCACCTTCTCACAAACCTCCAGCAGAACCACTTTGACACTTTTGTCACTTTTATTCCCCTAAATTGGAGTGAGAGTGGGTGAGCTGCACACCTCCTCCCCGATAGGTATTGTGATCTGATGGGACAACAAAATAAGTCATCGCCATAGTTTCGACAGATATAGAGGAATTTAAACACTGCAGCTGCTTTTCCTGAGGCTTAGAAGCTGAGCAAGGCAGTTTTAGTGAAGACATACTAGCGTGTTCTTCAGTAACATTTAACTCCCCCTTGGTAACTATCTTTTCTTTTAATTCAGAGAAAACAAAAACAAAATTAAAATATCTCAGGTGAGTGAGCATGTAATATTCTACTCACTGCAAACTGTATTTCATTACTTGATTTATTGGTCTTTAGCACTGCAACTAGGATAAATAATGTTAGGATTTTGGGAATGAAATGAAACACAGAAATGTCTTTTAATAAATAAATAAAACACAAAACTCTGTGATTTCCCTTACAAGCCTTTAAGGCCATCTTCCAGTGGTTTCTTGCAGTTAGGCAGGGCCCCAGTACTGGTTTATTTACACCATACTAGTTAGTCACCATACTAAGTGCATACACAGCTGAAAGGAACCTTTGACTTGTGTTACTTTTTACTGAAACCCAATGGCGATTTCCTGTTTTTTATCCCATGCCTTAAACAAGGCAACTGACAGGAGAAAAACTCAGAATTAAAACATTTTTGTGATTGAAATTCTTCAGCACAAATGTTTATCCCCCCCCCCAACTCAACGGACTTGGTAGAGTTGTGAAGTCAGCTAAGAGGGAACTAATTCAAATAAAGGGCAGTAGCTGACAACTCGGCTGCCTAGATGCCCTGAGCACATCCGATCTCGCCTGATTTCGGAAGCTAAGCAGGGTCGGGCTTGGCTAGTACTTGGATAGGCAACCACCAGGGAATGCCAGGTGCTGTAGGCGCCTGGAGTAGGAACTGGCAAGCCACTCCAGTATTCCTGCCAACAAAAACTCCATGGACATGGGGTCACAAAGAGTTGGTTACGACTGTCACAACACAACAAAAGGTGACAACGCAGAGCCAGATGCAACATTAGAATCCTTTCCATGTTGTGGAGAATGACAAGCTGAAAAATTCACAGCGCCTCCATGCCCAAAGCAACCTTCAGAGCTGACGTTTTGGGCAGCAGTCAGCTATTTCCTGAGTTCATCTGCTTTGCAGTTAATGATTTGAAGCTGTACTTTCCCCCTCGTCGAGATAATCCAGCATATTTATCATTACTGACTGAAAATGTCAGGCTTGGCTCAGTTGCCAGAAAGCTGCCATCTCTGTGTCAGTCCCCATTTTCCAGGGGTGGGTATTGGATCTACCTCTTGTAAGGACCAGGGAACTGACATCTGTGATGTGCTTTGAAACAGCCGGAAAGAACAAGTCATCTTTTAAGGCAGGACGCTTGATGGGGGGGGGGGAGAGATCAGAGACAAGGCCACCATCGTGGCGTGAAAAGACTTTTGATCTGCTGACCTAGGCAATGTTTGAAGTCGAGATCACACAGTTCTCTGAAGTTTGGTGCATTCTGTCAAGGCATACACGCTACGAAAAGAGTTGAGTTCAAAGACTGTGCACTCTCGCACACTCAAATAATGTCTCTGGACCTCCCTCAAATTATGGCCTGGCTCTTTCCTCCTTTCTAAATAATTTCACCATTGCTCGTCTAGTACTGCCGGATCATTCTTCTAGCCGGGATAACTGCAGTAAAAATTAAATATAACTCCGTCAGCCATAAAATTAAATCCTTGGGCCACTTGCTCTTCCCTCCCAAACAACTTTTTTTCGATAAAATACATGTGCACAAGTAGCATAACATCATTTGGGCACCACACATAACAGCCACAGGCAATAGATTTTTCTTTTGCAAAATCAAAGCTAAGATTCTGGTCTAACAGTGTGACCTTTAGCTAGGGAGGAGAGTTTAATGCAACAACCCAGGCATGTGCAAACTTCAGCCCTCCTGATGTTTTGGACCACAACTCCCAGAATTCTAAACTTAGATTACCAATGGCAAAGCACTGTGGGAGTTGTGGTCCAAAACATCTGAAGGGCTGAATCTGACATGCCTGCAATAACCTAAGGGACAAACATTAAAGAAAAAGAAAGAAGAACTTACTGGATATACTCGAATATAAGCCTAGTTTTTCAGCCCTAATTTTGGGCTGAAAAAAGGGGGCCTCGACTTATATGCGGGTCAATACTTTTAGCCACTGAGGCAAGTGCTTGGGTCGCTGGCTAACAGTTATTTTAAACATTGTGTGCCGCTTCTCATGACCCCCCTCTGCATCACAGGGGAGCGGCGTGTGATGTTTACAATGACTTTTAGCCACTGACCCAAGCACTTGCCTCAGTGGCTAAAAGTCATTTTAAACATCACACACCGCTCCCCCAGCTCACAAAGGAGGAGCTGCCAGGCCCTGCTGCATTTCCCACCATAGACTTATACTCGAGTCAATATGTTTCCCCAGTTTTGGGGGGTTAAATTAGGGGGCTCGACTTATACTTGGGTCAACTTATACTCGAGTATATACGGGTATTTCCCTTCTGGAGAATTTTTTTCCCTAACAAGGCAATTACAAGAACGAGAAAATATGAATCGATTCTGATATTCTTAGTTGTCCAGTAAAACAGCCAGATGGTGTAAACGCTGAGTGCACTCACTTTAAGGATTCTGCTCCTTTTATTTCAAACCAACCTTGGCCATCCTATTTGCTATTGTAGCTACAAGCCCTATTCCCCACCTGACCCCACACTCCCCCCAAGAGGTTTAGCTATTGGGAACAAGACAGTGGGAAGCTGGGGTTAAAACAGCTGCCAAGAGGCACAGAAATAATTCGCAGAGTTATTAAGGCCAGATGGGAGACCCCGGGTAAAAGGCTGAGAGGAGTTCGAGGCTGAATTATTAACAATGGAGTGAGGCTGTTGTGACGTTGAGAAAGGAGCCATCCCAGTCAACTGCAATTATCAGTAAGAGATGAGGCTGGAGACCTGAAGTGCGTGAGAGCCTTTGGCCAATGTTAACGCCTGTTGCCCCACCGCTTTGCAGTGCGGGCTGATTTATTCGTCAGTGGGTTCATCTCTAAGGCCAATTTAGAGCATAGAGAATAGAGTTTTTCTTGTCATTATGCATATGCAAGATATGCTCAACGAAATTAGAGTGCTGATCCACTACACACTCTAAACAAGGAACCATACAGAACACATAAAGCTCCATGCAAGATATTAAAAACTCTTAAAATCGCTTACAAAATTTAAAACACATACTTAAAAACTGATTAGGATGGTGCTAAAACTGTCCCATTTAACTTGGAAACTGCTCTGGGATAAAAACCGTTCTTTCGTCAATTTCTCCTTGACCTAAGAGTCCTATATCTCCTGCCAGGCGGCAACAGTTCAAAAAATTGGTGGCCAGGATGCGAAGGGTCTCTCAGAATTCTAGATGTCTTCCTCAAGCATCTGGAGTTGTCTAATTCTTCCAAAGGAGGAAAAGGACGGCCGTCTATTCTCTCAGCAGTGTTTATAACCCTCCGTATTCAACGTTTTGGGGAAGAGGTAGAGTAGTATATGTCTTTAGAGAAAGGTCTCTACACAAAAAGAATGGACCAATTTCAAATAGTCGCCAGACAACAAGAGAAGAAACCACAGCAATAAAGACCATGATGTCATGGCTCGTCCACAAGTATTACTGCAAAACAGGACAGAGACGGGTGACCTTTAAATCAGCTTTTTCGTTATTTCTGAAACAACCAGTTCCTCTTCATCAAGCTTAACTATTGATAAAAATCACCCAACACAATCTCTAGACTGGCGTTTTACACCCAAAGGGGTCACAAAAAGGTTTCAGAGGATTGTCATGGGTCACCTTATATGTGCAGTAGACTTTTTAAAATAATTTCTTCCTTGAACCTTTCAGAGAGGAACAAACAGTTACTGTGCACGTATGCGGAAAAACCCTCTGCTTTCTAAGAAGGGACGACTTCATTAAAATTTAAAAACGCCTTTTTTTTTGCCAATATTGTGTGTGCATTCGTTTAAAAATGCCTTTTTTTTTTTTGCTAATACTGTGTGCGTGGGGGGGAACCTCTCAAGCTATGTGGCTATTTTAAAAGTGGGTCATAACTTGAAAACGGTTGGGAACAACTGCTCTAGATCATGGACTGCAAGCACTGGTGATCTCGAGACTGGACTATTGTAACGCGCTCTACATGGGGTTGCCCTTGACTCTCATTCAGCGACTGCAGCGGGTCCAAAACGCGGCGGCCAGACTGGTGGCGGGTGAGCGTCGATTCGAGCACATCACCCCAGTTCTGGCTCGCCTGCATTGGCTGCCCGTTGCAGCCCAAATCAGATTCAAGGTCCTGGTTTTGATTTACAAAACCTCCATGGCCTAGGACCAGACTACCTGACAGAGCGGATCGACCAGCGGTCAACTTCGGCCCGTCCGACCAGGTTGTCGCAGGCACACATGCTGCGTGTGGCCACGCCCAGGGAGGCTCGGAGAACTTCCACCTGTACCCGAGCCTTCTCTGTGGCTGGCCCGACCCTGTGGAATCATCTCCCAGCAGAAGTGCGCCTAGCAGAGTCCCTGCCTGCCTTCCGGAAGGCACTGAAAACTCTCCTCTTCCGGGAGGCGTTTGGGTGACTCTAATAAAGTCCCCCCCACACCATCTGCATCCTTGGTCCTTTTGTTCTGTTTTGTTTTGCTTCGTGTTGTTTTATTATTTAGCTAGTTAATTAATTCGCTGTTATTTTTAATCTGTCGTTTTGCTGCCCCCTTGTTGTAAACCGCCCGGAGTTCCTCCCAGGAAGACGGGCAGTATATAAGCCTAATAATAAATAATAATAAATAATAAATGGACTGGACCACATGTCTATAGAGGCGGACACTTCTATAGAACAGGAAAAGCAGCAGAAATGAAAACCTGCGTAAATGAAATTTGTTTAGATCCGACTAAAATAACATCTTCTTTCATGGGGCGGGGTGAGGGGGAATGAGATTTCATTTGTTCCTTAATTCTAAGTTTGAAATAATATAGTGGAAAAGCCTAGTCTGTTGGGAGAAGTTTGAAATAAGCAGAAGGTTAGAGCATATGATATTTTATTGAATTTATCTGGGGGTACTATTGCTCACAGGAGGGTGGGAGACTCTACTCTTTTCCATACTCTTTTTACACCTACCTCTTTTCTAGGTTTCTAGATGATTGTTCCTTCTTGCGAGTTTTTCTGTTGGGTCTTTTTCACATTCTATTCATTGTCTTTTTTGTATATTTCTTGTATTGTTTTCTATATTTCTTGTATTGTGACGATATCAATAAAAAATAAATTAAAAAAAATTCTAAGTTTGAAACAAGGGGAAAAGGAAAACGGTAATAAATTCCCCTTCAGAGATGGTTATCGAATGACACCTCTACAGAGACTAGAAATTTTAATTTTAATGCCAAGTCTTCCAGTTGCCCAATGCCAAACTTATCCCCAAACCAGAGGTCAATTAAATTCATGAGATACTGTGCTTTTTCACAATGCAGACTGGGCAGCTCTGACTATCCTCTCTTGGCAAGTTCAAAAACTGCATCATTCCAAAGACAATGTTTACAGAAATGTATCAGCTCCGTTAGCAAGCATGTGTCATGTCATCAAATGTAACCTAACATGGTAGTTAAACATATACAGAACTAGGAAAGAGTAGCAATCCATTTGGAACACCCAACATTGCAAGAAATCTAAATTTTAATGCCAATTCTTGCAAAATGTATTGCTTTTTAATTACTCTATATAATATCATAGTATATACATAAACATAATGACTCCTAATTCCATATTTCCTTGATGGTGGCAAAGGTGAAGGCATGGAGGACATCCATTTATATGAAGGAAATACTGGATCATTAGCCGTCTACATTTTACAAAAAACACAGGAGAATGAATAATCTCTGCATTTTGAAAAGGTTGTTCACAAAACTAGTTCCGAACAGAAATAACCGGCTGCATTAAGCCTTCCACAAAAGATGAAACAGAACCAGTTAGTGAAGCTGGCTCATTCTATTCCTAGCAGCATCCTGTTATTATGACCTCCAAAGGAAAAAAAGAGAAGAACTCCTGTTATATCAGACACACGGACATTTCAAAACGCCTTCTAAAAACATGTCATTCTTTAATCATATGCTCTCAATACTGCTGGTGACTTTATAAACAACTTTTATCATGTATGTTTGCTCCAGCGCACCAGATAGATATGGTCTTATCCTTCCAAACCCCATGGATGCCTTGGGGTGCTGTTTAATCTGTCGTAGAATAAACCTGTACTATAGTTTTGCTTTAAAGTAGGTTCGTTTCCCTCTCTCTCTCTCTCTCTCTCTCTCTCTCTCTCTCTCTCTGTGTGTGTGTGTGTGTGTGTGTGTGTGCAACTGCAGAAGCTCTTTCCGACTCACAACAGGGCCCGAATTCAACTGACGGTTGAAGAAGAACAGGGGCGATAGCGCTAGATCGATACAGGAAGACATGGCCCTTCATTTGCAAGGCCAGAGAAGAACCTTGCCAGCATCACTAAGTCACCCTAAACCAGTGATGGCGAACCTTTTAGAGACCGAGTGCCCAAACTGCGATTCAAGACCCGCTAATTTTTTCGCAAAGTGCCAATACAGCCATTTATAGCAATACAGCATGTCTTAATTGTACTGGGCTATGTATTATCCATCATTACTGTAAGCCACCTTGGGTCCTTTTCCAAGGAGAAAGGTGGGGTAAAAAATACTCTAAAATAATAAATAAAATAAATTTAATCTGAATACAGGTGGCTGTGAAGGGGTGATGTCGGGTGCCCAACGGAAGGGCTCCGAGGACCACCACTGGCACCCGTGCCATCGGTTCGCCAACACTGCCCTAAACGGAAAATGACTTTGCAGCATGTAATACCCACAGAGCGGCCAATGACCCGTGTTCCTCAGCTGTTGGTATCTTTATCCACGCTTGTTTGTGCCATGTATTGGGAAAGGGAGGGCAAACGACGTCTCGTTTTAACTAAAAAGCTGAGCCAATACGGCCCATCGATTCCCGACGAGGCTGCTCCATCTGAAATGCCTCTGGCAAATGGGCCTCCACGCCGTGCCCTCCGCCCAATTGCACAGGAGAGGGTGGACGGGGGTCAGAACTGGACCCAAGTCGTACTGCGCCGCGAAACCACCAATCGGGCATGAAAAGGAGGATCAGCCGGGTTGCCTGGGAAACAGTGATGCATCTCCTTTCCTTCCTCCGACGGAGGGAATTGATGGGAGAGTTGCCACACCACATCGAGAAGGCCAGGCCAGTGCAGGAAGTAGACAACCCCACGGCAATGAAGGAACCTGATCTCACTGAGACTATGGTAGAGACAGGCATTTTCTTTTTTCAGGGGTGGTGGGGGGAGAACAGCACATCCACAGAATCTGAAGGCGAGTCTTTGTGGACTCCTTTCGCCTACCTCCAGCCCAAACAGGTTTTGTTTTGTTTTTGGTAAGGTAAAGTTTATTGCTACGGCATCAAGCCAAACATGAGATAAAATAGAATAGTGCAAAATAGAATATGAAAGGCATTGGCTGGAAAGTTTGAAAACAACATTCTGGGTGGCATGTCACAGCAGCCAGAAGAGATAGCTGAATTCTTAAACCTTGGTTTTATACTGTTAGTTGTTTTGTTTTTTAAATCAAAAACATCATGAAATGTCACCCTGTCCGCATTTCAGAAGTCTTCCAAGAAGCAGCCCTGTTAGTCTGTTTTCCACACAGGGTGGATTTGATTTACATTTTTAAAAAAAATCTGATTTTTTCACTATCTGAAGACAAAAGTTTCATGATTTAAATCAATTTTTAAAAGCCCTGCCTTTCATTCTTCCACATGACAAAAAAAGAGCCTTCCAACACTTTAAGGTAAAGGTTCCCCCCGCACATGCGTGCTAGTCATGTCCAACTCTAGGGGCAGTGCTCATCTCCATATTCAAGACGAAGGGCCAGTGTTGATCAAGTCCATGGCCATGTGGCTGGCATGGATGCAAGAAAACACTGTTTTACCTTTCCATTTTTACAGCGGTGCCTATTTATCTCCTTGCATTTACATGCTTTCGAACTGCTAGGTTGGCAGGAGCTGGGGCTAGTAGCGGGAGCTCACTCCGCTGCGTGGCACCCAGGATTCAAACCGCTGAGCTGCCGACTTTGTAGCCGACAGTTTTCAGTGCTCTAGCCCGCTGAGCCACCACGCCCCCTCCAGCAATTTAAGGATTATTTCAGCATACGCTTGGGTAAACTGCATAGATGGATTTACTTCTTCAGAGTAAAGAGCGCTAAAGAGTAAAACCACCAGGGGCTTGATGTAAGAGGGCCGTAATAATCTGGAAACAACCCAACCGTCTACATTTCAAAGGCTTGTAGGCATGCCTGAGAGTCCTGCAAAACAAATCGATATAAAAGTCCAGGTCTCAAAGCTTCTGATGGCCTTACCAATCCTGAACATATCTGCTCCCTCGTCCGGTGAAAGGCTGGACGTACAGACAAGACAAACAAACCCAAAACGCGTAGGCCAAAACCAGCTGTTGTGACCAGCGGGAGATTGAGAATGTGCCGTTTTACCGTTTAACTGTCAGCTGCTTTTAGGTAGGGTGGGAAAAAATAAAATCCGAGGCATCTCAGAACCAACTCAGATATGGTGCTAAGACACCGGGCTTGCCCTCCCGGCTTTTAAAGTAGCAACCGGTAAAAGAGGCATGTCCAAACTTCAGCCCTCCAGACGTTTTGGACCACAACTCCCACAGTCCTTTGCCGATGGAAATACTGGCTTGGAATTCTGGGAGTTGTGGTCCAAAACATCGGGGGAGAGCAAAGTTTGGACATGCCTGCTGTAGGAGATTAGAGTCCCACCCAGCGCTCATCCTATAGCGATCCCTGCCTACCTAGAATACCCCAGAGGTTATCTGGCGATCCCTGCCTACCAACTTTTTTTGGGGCAAAGGCACACTTGTTTCATGAAAAAAATACCCCAGAAAATGGTTATCTGGCACCACAGTAATTTTTCAATTTTTCCTACTGTACCAAAGGAATTGTCTTCTAGAGAATAAAACAGTGGGGGAGGCGTGCCCCTTGATCCCAAGCGAGCGATCTCGGCTTCTGCGGCTTTTCAGGAGAAGCTTAATGTTCTGCTTAGTTTAGCACTTTCCGTGAAAAAGAACTGTGCTTTTGAAAGATTGGCCTTTTTGGGGGAAAGCATGTGGGAGAGTGTGGAATCGTGGTCCAACCGGGTCGTAGGAAGTGGTAGGTAGGAATCTCACCTACGTCCAGCGGGATTTTTTTAAAAATGTGAAGTAGGGTTATTAGCAGTTACTAGGATGTCACTTGGGTAAATAAAAGGCTTTAGGACATCCTGACATCTGCTCGAGTGTTGAAAATGAAAAAGAAGCAACAAAAGGTAAATCGAGACACGTGCTTATTGTCAGGTATTTATTACTATCATTGTCTCTCTTCTGATGCCATCTTTGCTCTGTGTATTTCACACCTCCTGTTAGCTTGGCAGCAAACTATTTCCTTGCAGGTCTCGAAAGACATTTTTAAGACAGCTAACTGGGTTACAGTCTTTTTTAATCTAAACACAGACTTTCTTCCGTACGTAGGCTCCAAGTGTCATAGCCAGATTTAAGAAAATCAAAAATGAGGACTGCAGACCAGTGTTTGTCACTGATGAATGTCCCGGGTTATCACACCGTACTGTACTTTGTCTAAGAGGAAAAGTGCACAATAAATTATTTCAAATAAAGCATAAGGCCTCTGTGTAACATGAAAAAGACATGGGATGTTTATCTGTGCTGACGAGAGCATTGGAGCTATTCGAGTTCACAAAATTAAATATGGTCTTCTCTATGATTTTGTTGTTGACTGGCATTGAATGTCATTTTGTGGACTCAACATCACACCATCATAAGCCAATGAAGAGTCATGTCATTTATTAGAACACCCTCCAATGTCTCTCTGTTATGTTACATGGAAGACAATCAATGGTTCATTATGTGATAAAAAGATTAGATATTTCACACCTTCAGGTGATTAATGACATACTGTTAATGAAGCCAAACCCAGTCTTAGAAGTCAATTCTTGCCATGAAAGGGTCTCCAAGTTGGCCATGTTTTGTCCTCAGTTCTTCTTTTGTCCAGTAAAAAGGTCTTAATATACATTATCAAAGACTATCAGTTGGAATAGGGTTTGACACGAGAATAGGAAAAACTTCAAATGCACAAGTCACTGCTTTGGCATTACTTTGGCATTTCAGGTATAATTCCTATTTGTCCCAGAAGTAGAATGTGTGTTCACATGAAGTTACATACAGTGGACCCTTGTATAACAAACAGCGTGTATAACATAAAATTTGTACAACATAAAAAATTCTGAAGATAGGGGAAATTTGCTTAACATAATCGCCTATGGGGAGAATCTGTACAACATAAAAATGGGATCACTCCGTTTACAATGCATTCCTATTTGAATTTGTATAAAGGAAAATTTGCTTCACATAATTTCATTTGGAACGAATTAATTCCTTTATACAAGGTACCACTGTAATTTAGAGAAGATTATTGCTGTAGTGCTATGCTAAGTCCCCTGTGAACAGATCCACCATGTTTCTTTTGGTTTTCCATTAAAAACAGTATACAAGGCAGATGCTGAACGCACACTGTGGAGAATGTAAAGTCTCTTTGCACATACATCTACAAGACCTATTCAGCTTATCTCCACACTCAAAAACTATCAGAACTCAGACTGCTTTCTTCTATAGGACAAAGGGGGGGGGGGGGGAGAAACAAGAGTCTTTGTCAAATTTATGCCATGAATTAATAGAGGAACTTGGTGTGCAAACACATCAACCAGTAAAACAGAAAATAATAAATATACCATCTATTCAAGGTCACAGATAGTACCCACCATCTACTGTACCATCACCGACAATATTTGCAACATAAAATCCTCTCTGCATTGTACAATATTTACCCACTAAGAAAAACAATATTCACTGCCAGCACATGAATCACCACTTAATTAAGGACTCTGTTATCAAGAAAAGCTCCGTTTTTCAGGTAGCTGCTTCAAGGATACAACCCTATGGAAAGCCAAGAGATAAAATAAAATGGAACAGTGCTAGTTTCCAGCTTGTGTCATATCAATCGGCTGGTTTCTAGTGTATTTGCTGGGATGGAAACACTATTGCTGTAGCACCTTCTTCAACATCTACGCCTGCAAAACCAGGTGACCTCTCTCAAGTCCAAATGGACATCTGTGGGTTCCTTTGTCATCTGAAACTCAGCACGCACCCACAGTTCATTGAGGAAGCAATTAAGAGGATCAGTCAGCAATGGGGGGAAGCCCTCCTCTACCTAATTAAGCCCCAAGTCATTTAGGGTCCCATGGAAAAAGTATTAATACCAACGCTGTACACATGGGAAAGGCACGTGGCTCCCCACTAAGCTGTCTGAGCCAAAAGTCAGGCAGCAACAGTTTACATTACAGCCACCCAGTCATGGCGTTATTAGGGCATGGATAATCGACGCACGGCTATCCCAGCCCAGGAACAGCCAGACCTGAGCATAATCAACCTTGACGCCAACAGTCAAGTTTGGCCACGACAGAAGCAGCTATGCCCTCCAGATGCGCTCGCTATAGGCAACAGCGAGTTCCTGAGTGGTTACCTGCCGTATTCCCAAGATAATTCCTCAGCTGTTCATTTGGCCTTTTTGGCTGGTTCTTCAAAAATGCAATGGCCATGTACAAGTATGCACACGTTTTAGCGATACTATTTCTTCTAGGTATTCTTCTGGCCCACTTCATCACCCTCGCCTTCTTGGAAAATCAATAGCTTGCGCAGAAGATTTAACTTGCGGGCGGCTTTCCTCCGACGTTTCTCTGAAACGAAGGTCCCAATAGAAACGTCGGCCTGCTCGTTTGGGAAATCCCTTTGAGTACTCACAAATCGATGAACTTCTCCAGGAGAAGTCCTCCATAACAAAGGTGAAAGCACCTGGGGAAGAGACTGGTCCCTAACAACAGGATAACTCAACTTCTCCAGTTACCAACTGGAGCAACCTGATGGAAAAACTGTGTTGACAGTCTGACCTTTTTTTTTAAAAAAAAGGGGGGGAGGGCAGCAAACTATCAGCTCTGTATGTTCCTTTTTTTAAAGTGCCTGCCAAACACAGGTACCCGGAACCAGATACAAACAGCTCTGCTGCTTTCTCTCTTGCTGTCTACCGATCTTGTCCCACCTAAGTCCCAGGTCCAGTTCTTGAGTCTGCAGTTCGTCTGAGAATCAGAAGCTGCTCGTATCCCCGTGTTCATTTCCCGCAAAATTAACAGGTCCTGGAAACACAGCCGAGACCACCAGGAGGTCCAGGTTGTCCCAAACGTTCATGCCTCAGCCAACGAGACCTTCCCGCTGCTGTCATGCCGAGAAATGCCATGATCTTACCAGAGCTGGGGGGGGGGATTAAATCATGGATGGGCAGTACTTCAAATTATGCTGGACTCCAGGTCTCATCACCGTGACTAATGGTTTTGCTTAATGAAGTTGGTGGGACTTTTGTCCTACGAACCTGGAAGCTCCCAACTTAAAGGGATACCCACTTGTTAAGGCTATTCTAATCAACTCCTCAAATCGTTTAAATTCAGATCTATCACCAGAGCCCTTTGTTATCTGCTCGCAGACTCAACCGTCCAATGGTAAATTCACATCCTCCCATTCACAATGAATTGGAGATACACGGGCCAATAAATTCCTCACTGATTAAACACAAGGAAACCTGATCCGCTTTGAAAAACCACATTAATTGCACAGGTTAGCACATCTATCACGATTATTAACTGGGAAAGCCAGCAGATGCTTCTTCAACAGAACAACGGAAGACCTTCATTTAATTACCCATTGGAAAACTACTTGCATGTAAAAAAAAATCCAACGGCAGATAATGCTGCAAAATTCCATTAATCTTGCAAGCTTCCAGCTATGCACACTTTTATGACGGTTGCCTCTTTATATAGTCATCTATGTCTTATTGCAATCCTCTCATTTAAATGTTGCTTGTTCACTTGGAGCAAACAGCCCTTGCTCCACGCAAGCTGTCAAAGTGCAAGCAGGCAGCACTCACCGTGACAAACACATGTTCTGTTCTTTCACAATACAAGGCCTGTGTGCAGGACGGAAACTTTTAAACCATGACAGCTCGAAACTGCAGCCCTGTCTTCAAATTCTAGCAGGCCTTGAAACTACAGGGAAGTTGAGCTCTCACTGATTTGAGCCATATAAAAATATCCAGCAGAAATGTATATCTATATCTATCTATCTATCTATCTATCTATCTATCTATCTATCTATCTATCTATCTATCTATCTATCTATCTATAGTTTCTTCAGTTTTTATCTCCCTCTATCTATCTATCTATCTATCTATCTATCTATCTATCTATCTATCTATCTATCTATCTATCTATCTATCTATCTATCTATCTATCTATCTATCTATCTATCTATTACCATCTTAAGATCTGCAGAGCTGGAAAAGATTCTAACGATCACCAAGTTTGGCTTCTGTCAAGGAGGCCCACTGGGGAATCGAACTGCCAACCTATGGCTCTGTACCCAGAGACTTCAACCACTGAGCTATCCAGCTGTTCAGCTGGAAGGCAACTGGGTTTCTGACAAGATGGCCCTACCCAACATATTTTGAATGCAAAAAAAAAAAAGTGTGATGTGATCAATATATGACAACTCTAGCTGCACCATGCACTGTCCTAGGATGTGCCCACATTCACCTTTAATTCAACAATTACCAGGTTCAAGCATTGCTAGCCCTGTGCAAACCTTGGAAGAAGAGGGAAAAGACACAATTCCTTTCCAGCTTCTCAATCTTCTACACCTGGCCACCTGAAGTGATTTTATTTCAGAACACCATAGGCAGTTATTTGCAAACCTGGTAGAAAACATGCAACTTTCCCTGCAAATCCGTGGTAAAGGGGAGGGGGACTGAGTTATGTTCTGACATTGAAAACCAACAATTTCAACGTGAGACGCAGGAACCAATGACTTCAGACAGGCATTTAAAAATAATAAATAGCAGGTGTTTCCTTCATCATCCAACCCTTGGAAACGACAGCTACCTTTCTGCCTCCTTTCCAGAAGCGCACATCTTCAATCTGTCCCCCCTCCAATACAGATAAGACTATCACTTCACACACAAGACCAAAATATGTATGGCAGCAGTTTAACTTTTCTTTGTCAGCCAAGCCTTGATAGCAAAAGCACTTTTTATGGAGCGGAAGGAGAAGAGAATATAATATTACTGGTATGCTTTAAAGCAGGCATGTTCAAACTTCGGCCCTCCAGATGTTTTGGACCACATCTCCCACAGTCCTTTGTCATTGGCAGTCTAAGCTTAGAATTCTGGGAGTTGTGGTCCAAAACATCAGGAGGGCCAAAGTTTGGATATGCCTGCTTTAAAGACTTCAAGATCAAGAGATGCCTCACATTAAAACAAACAATAACCTTGATTCTGGTTTCTGACTGAAAGACGAATGTAACAGTTAATTTGCATTACGTTTGAGTTCTTGGTGTTCCATACCTCGCATATTAACATCAAAATAAATGTCTGACCTCTGAAGCTCTGAAGAAAATCAATGTTTCCAAACAAAGCCTGTCCAGAATATATATTATTTTTGCTAATACCAGCTTTGTATGTATTTTTTTTTTAGTTCGGCCTAACTACTGCGCTCCAGAAAAGAGCCACTAAATGAATATTCAGGGCCACATCCAGGAATTTGGGACTGCGGTGGTCTAAGGATAATGAGGGCAGCCAACCTAGTTAAAATATAGAGTGAAGGACGGTAAATACATTATTAAACAGGCACCATATGCTATACGAGGAAATAAAATGTGTGTGATCAGGACACATGGAGCCTGGTGAGATCAACAAACTGCCCATCCCTGCTCTGGAAGAAGGAGGCCAAAGCTAGTGGCTGGTCTTCCACGCACGCTCGCACAGGTACAGGACCGTGAGTTAGAACTGCACGGCACAGTGGCTGCAGATTTGCAAAATGTTCTTATATACCGCTCCATAGCGCTTCAAGCTCTTCTCCCTCTCACAAAATACCAGAACTAGGGGACATACACTCAAATTGAGGGCTGGGGGAGTGAGAACAGGCAAAAGAAAATATTTTTTTTCACCCAGTGTGTTGTTAGTCTGTGGAACTCCCTGCCACAGGATGTGGTGATGGCATCTGGCCTGGATGCCTTCCAAAGGGCATTGGATAGATTCCTGGAGGAAAAGTCCATCCCAGGTGACAAACCATGAGGGAGATGTATCATCTCCACACTTTAAAAACTGGGGTACTTCAAGGGCCAGATGCAGGGGAGCGCTATCAGGAGACAGATATCTAGTCTCATGCACTCCCAAATGCATCTGGTGGGGCCACTGTGAGATCCAGGAAGCTGGACTAGGTGGGCCTTTGGCCTGATCCAGCATGGCTCTTCTTCTGTTCTTATGTCCTAAGCACTCTCTGGACAGTTTACGATTCAATTATGCAGGCTACACATCGCCATGCCCCCCCCCAATCTCAAAAGCTGGGTACTCATTTTACCAAGCTTGGAAGGATGGAAGGCTGAGTGAACCTCGAGCTGACTGCCTGAGATCGAACCCCAGGTTGTGAGCACAGTTGTAGCTGCTTAACCACTGTGTCATGCGGCTCATGAAGTCGTGATAGCAGAACCAACATTTTGTTACAAATAAGAGGTTGAATCATTATTGTTTTTTTAATTATCCACCCTTTCCTGAAATGATACTACTACACCAGGGATGGAGGTGGTGAGGAAGTGCTTATCTAGATCAGTGGTGGCGAACCGTCGGCCACTCCAGCTGTTTTGGACCACAACTCCCAGAATTCCAAGCCAGCACAGCCAACGACAAAGGACTGTGGGCGTCGTGGTCCAAAACATCTGGAGTGCCGAATCTAGATCTAGAGCAGTGATTCTCAACCTGTGGGTCCCCAGATGTTCCTGGACGGCAACTCCCAGAAATCCTGGCCAGCTCTGCTAGTGAGGAAGACTTTTGGGAGTTGCAGTCCAGGCACATCTGGGGACCCACAGGTTGAGAACCACTGCTCTAGAGGATGGCTTACATTTCTTCTTTTCCCCAACCAGAAGAATCGATAGGAGTGAGAGATCACTCTGACAACAGGAAAACTAAACACTTCCCATCCCTGGGGTAGATCCCACATGTGATTATCAGATGGCACCTATGTTGCCGATGCAGCTGGTGGTCAAGTTGCCTCAAGGGGAATACCCGTAGTCCATTTAAACGGTTCAGCCGTCCAACCTGTCCTGCTCTGAAGTCACCATGTCTCTCTCTCTAACTTCATAGAACTCCTGGGGAGCTCAATGCCTCCCTGACAAAGGCTAGACTCAGTGATCCACAGGGTCTCTTGCAGTCTGAAATGAAGATCTAAATTTAAGACATCTCCAGTAACTGAATAAAGAATAGCAGCAGCTTGGTTTGATTTTGTTTTTCACATTCAAAGAATCATGAGGCAATGGGCAATTGACTATCACACTTCTCAAAAAACGTAGGCCCAACACTGAGATATCTGAGAATGGACTTAGCCCAGGAAAAGGAATCATTAAAGGTGCAATGAGCTTAAATAGAAAATAATTAAGAGACTCAGAAAAGGATGAAAGAATGCACCCATATATCTCTTCATGGGGAATGTTGACCTTCTCCCTTAACACTTTTATTAACTATGGTTAACATTAACCATGATTTACTCTTAGCTAGATTCTGAAATAAAATCCTGATAGACAAGGTCAAGAGTTGGCAATTAAGATTTTTTAAAAAAAAAAAAAAGAACCATATTAGTTCTAAAAGAGCTAAAGATATGGAATACTCTCACCCACTCTGATCATCCAAGATTATGCAGCACACTTTAACACAAAAGCTATTCATTAAGATTATACTTCCATTATGTTAAACAAAGGCCTTTGAAAATTGCACAGAGACAAGAAAGAAGGAAATTTTGTAAAAATCCGAAAAGCCACATGTACAGGCCACTTTAAACAATAAGGCCTCATTTAACAAGTAAATCACACAGCCCAGGGCGCAAATATTTTATTTCTATACACCTATAGGCCCTGGAATGACCATGCTGTTTATTTTCTTTGATTAATAAGCCCCACACCAGATCGCAATCTGCTTTTGAACCTTCTCAAGAGTTTCAGGTGCAGATTGCCACAAGGGAGGGGGAACTGCCATGGGCTCCTTAGTCCAAAAAAAGCTTATGAGAAATAAGGCCGGTTTGTTTTTATTGAGTCATGAGTCTCTTGTTTTTGCAATGAATTAAACATTGGTCATTTCAGCCTTAAGAGGAAAGGTGCAGCTGGAATTAAATCAAAATAAGCCTCACCAAGTTAACTTGACTCAGATGCTCAAATCTCATAGACAGCATGTTTGCTACTTGTTCTCTGATTATTATGCTCTTTTCCAGATGCAAATAGCTTGTATATATTGGGGTGGGGAGGGGAGGGGCAGAGTGGAGCTTAAACACTCCAGAGAAACGATGATACAACTAATTTAATATCAGCATGACTGTTTATTTTTACAAATATGGTTGTACAATTGACCTGCCTCCCTTGCCTAATCTTTCTAACCTATAGAACCTTGCTCATCCATAGTTTAAAAAAAAAAACAAATTGCCCTCTGCAAGCAAAACCTTTCTGAGTTGCCTCTATAGACTCACAGCCAGTCTTTTCTTCATGGCGGGGGGGATGGGAACTGTTCGCGTGCTCTGAATAAGCTAATCATCGCTGCTAATACAGCAACAAATGAAGGGAGAAAGAAGTCCCACAATATTTACAGGCCACAAACCAACAATAAATATAGCATCGTTTTCTTCCATGAGGAAACATACAGGGTGTAGCAGACAATACAAAGAGCCAGGCAGATGCAGAAGGAAAAAAATAAAATAAAAATAAACCCTCCTCGGGGAAAATACTGATTCAACCCCCAAAAGGCACTTTAAGACCCATGTTTTAATTTTCATTAATGACGCTGGGCAAATGGGACACAAGAAGCAAGAGAATATAAAAGCTGCAGAGGGGGAAAAAAGACAGAGATAAGACCTGTACTGTATTTTGATAAAGGTTGAACATTCATATAAACAAATATGATTAGGTGTTTGGATCGGATTCCGTGACTCAATGACCGAAAAGGACATTTAAAAAAACAACAACAACACCCTTGCGATACAGTAAACAAGAACAGGCAGATACCTCTCCTCCTTAGCCGAGCCGAAAAATAAGCCAGATAACAGCACTAGTATATGTTTAGCCATCAGCTATGGCAAAAATATACAATCCCACCATTAAACATTGATTTAGCCCAATGTAGCAATGCGGTACCATCCAATTTCTCTTCAGTATGACGACAGAAGAGCACACACTAATGCCATTCCAGGTTTCGGTAACAAATCTAAGGAACCCTGATCCAAATGAAGAAACAAAAAATACACTACACACACACACACTCACACAGAGAGAGACACACACACATACCGTCAGGCTTTTTGGGATACATTTCTTTCATTAATCTCCCATAGCACCCTCACTCACGCGGCATAATCCTCGGTCTGTATCTTCCCCCTTTTTAAAAAATAAATAAATAAAAAACCCGGCTCCTGGCAAAGGACACGGTCTTTTCAGGGCAATTCCCCACACCCCACACCCCAGCATGTCAGCCACATCCCAGTAGGCGCAAGAGAGGCGGCCGCGAGAGAGAGAGAGAGAGAGAGAGAGAAAAATCCGTTCCGAGCGATCGTGCCTGCAAAAGAGGGCTGTCGGCAAAGGCAATGAGATAACCAAAACGCTGACTTCTATTATCCATTGCACCACATGCACGGGGGAACACTGCATCGGCAGCCTGGGTTCACAACCATCGCAGGCAAGGCACAGTTAAAATAATAATAATAATAATCTGGGGGGGTGGGGGGGAAGAGAAGACGAATTACTCACTGGCGTTTATTCTTTCGCTTCCTCAGCATGTGATTTCTTTATGCTTTACAGGGCGGTAAGGATGCCCTGAGCCTTCCCCCCCCCCCGGTGCCCCTCTGTCAGGGATGATGATGATGATGCTTGAATAGCACTAGACACCCACCCACCCACCCACCCACCCAGGAAAGAAAAAAAAAAGAGAGAGAGAGAGAGAGAGAGAGAGAGAGAGAGAGAGAGAGAAGACGCCGACAGGGAGAATCAGGCTGAACATTGAGAGCAAATATTTAATGGAAGTCTGCTTATCCTCTTCTCTCCATCTCTCTCTCTCTCTCTTTCACATCTCTGCCTCATGTATCCAGACACGGGTGGTACTGCATCCCTTGGGAGGCCGTAGCGAGCAGCCGAGGCACCGACGAAAACATGGCATGGATGTCAAGGAACTGATAAAGAGAAAGCGCCAATAATGGCACACCTCTCTGATAAATAGACATTAAGTTGGCTGCAAGTGGACCGAAAAGAGAGAGGGGGTGGTGTTTGGGGTACTGGCAACAGCCCCTGCAAACCAAAGAATGGGAAGGCAGGAGAAGAATGGGGAGTTTGTCTAAAAGCGTGGAGTGTGATTGCGAATAATAGTAGAGCCACATCGAGCTGCATTGTTGTTCCCACAACTTCCACGAAGCGTAACAAGAGACTTGGGAGTACTCGAATAGGAAGGGCTTCCAATCGCCTTTTGCACTGGGGTTGGGTTGGGTTGGGTTGGGTTGGGGAGCGCGACGGGAGTGTTAAAACCGTACATGATTCGTCCAGATCAAAGTGGCATGGACCCAAGGGCAACCGGGCAAATTTGACATCCGAGAGAGATGACCGAGCTCTACATCCATGGTGAAATCCGGGATTCATGAATCTGCGCTGGAACGTTTGACAGCCCCAAAAGGATCAGCGTTCACAGGGTTATCTCCACACGGGTGGAGGAACCGCCTTTTCCAAGTCATGAGGACTCTGACAGGAAGCAAAGCCAAACCAAATCAAACCAGAGTACAGACGGGGGGGGGTCACTCTGAGTTTAGACTTTAGAGCGGTGGTTCTCAACCGGTGGGGTCCCCAGATGTTCCTGGACTGCAACTCCCAGAAATCCTGGCCAGCTCAGCTAGTGATGAAGACTTCTGGAATTGCAGTCCAGGAACATCTGGAGACTGAAGTTTGGACATGCCCAGAATGGTCAGTGGTTCTCAACCGGTGGATCCCCAGATGTTTCTGGACTGCAACTCCCAGAAATCCTGGCCAGCTCAGCTAGTGATGAAGACTTCTGGGAGTTGCAGTCCAGGAACATCTGGGGACCCACAGGTTGAGAACCATTACTTTAGAGGATGAGCAATTGTGGAAAAACTATTTTATATAGGTTTTATTTGTGGAAAAACTATTATATATGTGGTCGTTTCTGATAGCCTGAAGATGGCACAACGGGTATACATACCGAAGCTTGATCTTCCAATTGTATTAATGGTTTTTAACTGTCTTGCTTGGAAGCTAAACTCGTTAAATGTTTTGTAGATCTTTTCAGCCTGTTGACTGATATTGGTCTACCTCTGTTTAAAATTCAGAATGCTCCAAGAAAATAGGAACGTTTTTATTTTATATGCTGTCGCTTACACATAAATCAGCTTTAAAACCTGGATAAAGGCTGGTTATATTGTAAAATATTTTTTTTAAAAAATCAAGGTTTTGAACAGTTTTGTGAGCACTGTTTAGAACAGCTGTTTGGGAAGAGGCAAATGCAAAATAATGCAATTGAACTAGTGTATACATTTAGAGTTTCACTCATTGGGAGGCATATTATTAAAGCTTATTTTTCCATGGAGTCAAAGTAAAACTGCAATCCGTTCAAGGTTACTATAACACCATATTAATTTTGAAAGGCATTCGTAAAAAACTTT
This sequence comes from Phrynocephalus forsythii, assembly GCA_029282475.1. Lineage (NCBI taxonomy): Eukaryota > Metazoa > Chordata > Lepidosauria > Squamata > Agamidae > Phrynocephalus > Phrynocephalus forsythii. Next base: position 5,002,831 of record JAPFRF010000020.1, on the reverse strand, counting down.
AGGGCTTCCACACATGCCAAGGCTTGCGAGATAGTTGAAAAGAAATCAATGTAAAAAAACAAATAATATTTTTGCTTTAAAATGTAAGATAAGCATTGTAAGGAATTTAAATTTAAATGCCTTTTGGGCTGCAAAAGACCAAGTCTTTGAGTCTCAGGAGCGAGAATTTATTGATTGATCAATCAGGGCACTTCCACACTTTTTTTGGTGAGAATCCACCAAGAAAATAGGAGATATTTTTATAAGGTTTTTCCAGCACTCTTTTTCCCTCCGCCCATCACATTTAAATCATATACATTTAAAACATGCATCAAACACTAATTGACATCTTTGGTCATTTATTTTGTATTTGACACTTGCCTAAAAGTTCAACTGGTTTTGATCTCCTCCCCTCACAGGCAGGAGGGTAGGATCATCCTTATGTCCTTGGACATTTGCTGTTTGGGAAGAGGCAAATGCTGAAATAAGGCAATTGAACTTGTGTATACGTTAATTTAGAGTGTGATCCTCAAAGCTTAGGAACTTAATTGGATCCTTGAATTCATAATTGCCTTATTTTTCTATGGAGTTCCTTTCTCTATTCAAAGGCTTGACCAAAAATTCTAAGTTTACAAGAATACAACTGTAGATACATGTGTATGTGATACATATACTATAATATATATATTAATTGGAGTGAAAGGAATATAAAAACATTTAGTGTCACTAGTGTGGCTATATATATATATGTATTGCTTAGAATACAGTTGAATACAAAGGGCTTGTCCATACCTGTGGTTAGTGAAGCAGCAAATATATATTTATAAATATAAATTGTCAAGATACAGCATCTCATCATAATCTACTATGAATGAGATGTGCATTCACAGCTCAGTAGAAGAGGAAAATCCACCCAAATGCTCGCCGTCCAATTCATTCCAGAATCTCCTCGTTTTTATGCAACTGCAGAAAATTAGTCTGCAATAACAGATTGCTAATTTAAGTGACAGCCTATTTTGGGTGAATAGAGAATTAAATTTCTCACTCTTGTCCCAGAAAATAATTTCCAAGCATAGAAGTTTAAATATGGCTCACTGTAAACACCAGTCAGAAGAACAAGTGAAAATTTAAAAATAAATTAAAGCCGTGTGCACACAAGATTTCCAAAAGAGCCATCTTGAGTGACTTACAATGAGAAATGAAGCCATAAAAACAAAAACAAATGGCCAAACAGCTACTTTTATCTGGTGATAAGGACATGCAGAATCAAGTTGTCTGGATGCTTTCCTTTGGATCATTACATTCACCGAAACAACCTAATTTATTTATCTAGGAATTGCCACATGGGTACATAATCCAAGTGCCCTGTTAATCTGATCTGCTCGAATAGCTGAGAACTAATCCTGGCCAATTTTCACTGACCAGTTGTACTGGGGCATGAACAGAAAGCAATCCAATTGTGAGGTTTTTGCAAGGCCTGACAGTGACTGAATCATACAGGATTCATTCACTTTTGTCTTGGAAAAGCCCGATTTTAAAATCACCCGCCAACTATATCCTATCGAGCAAACTTTTCTGATTATCTGCCCACTAACACAGCAACAGAGCTGCCTAGATGCCCTCAGCACCTCCAATCTCGCTTGATTTCGGAAGCTAAGCAAGGTCAGCCCTGGTTAGTACTTGGATGGGCGACCACCAGGGAAGACCAGGTGCTGTAGGCGCCTGGAGTAGGAACTGGCAAGCCACTCCGGTATTCCTGCCAAGAAAACTCCATGGATATGGAGTCACGAAGAGTCGGTCACGACTGTAACGACACAACACACACACACAACACAGCAACGGGACTGCCCGTGCTTTCTACATACCAGTGAAGAATTAGGTCAACTGAGTTACATTAATCTATCCAGATCCATAATTTATAATGCAAAGGCCTAATGAAAACCCCTACGAGTTCATACCCAACAAACTGTGTTTTTAAAACGGAACTAATTTAAGCTCATAAAACAGGGGTTGCGACTCACGGCTAGTTACAAAGGGTACAAAAACCAGGAACTCCAGTTGGATGAGTCAGCAATTTTACTGTCAAGCAAAGCTGCCCAACACAGAACTTGGCACCACAAATCGGTTGCTCGCGAAAAAGAAATATTTATTTTTCATTTATCAATGTACCCCAAACAAGAAACTGCAGAGGGACAAGAATTTTGCCCAAATTTAGAAGTGAGAACCTTCTAATCCACACAGGTTTGTTTGCAGAAATTCCTCTACCATAAAGTAGAAGGATGGAAGATGAAAGACCTTCCAGAAAGGAGGAGGAAGGAAAAAAAGATTGAGGATGAGTAGCGCCACTGCCCCAACTGAACTTACAGGGCATCTGGCTCACTGGATTCAATGAACCTCCTCTAGATGCAGCCTAGTAGTGGATTTAGAGCCCCGTGGTGCAGTGGTTAAATGCCTGTATTGCAGCTAAAACTGTGCTCAGGACCTGGGGTTCAATCCCAGGTAGCAGGCTCAAGGTTGACTCAGCCTTCCATCCTTCTGAGGTTGGTAAAATGAGTACTCAGCTTGCTGGGGGAGGGGGGGATATGTAGCCTGCACACTGTAATTAAAATTGTAAACTGCCCAGAAACTACTTGAAGTGGTATGGAGCAGTATATAAGCAGAAGATTTTGCTTTGCTTTAAAGGAGGGGGCACACCACTGGGGGCCATCTCTACACCGTCTATGATACCTGCTGCCTACAATCAGTGTTGTGTGCTAATGTAGACAACATAGTACAGTATATTTGTTGCTTCTGTCTGCTTCCAACATTCCTCAAGGTTTGCTCAACCTTCCATCGTCCTGAGGTTGGTAAACAGAGCACACAGCTCGGGGTGGGTGGGTGAGGGGAGCGAATATATAACCTGCATAACTAAATTGCCCAAAGAGCGCTTAAAACACCAGGGGGTGGTATATAAGCAGCAGCCCAAGCAGAAAGCCTAAAAGTATCCGCGCAAAGCTCATTCCTGGTAAGCCGGCCCTAGATACATTGGAATGTTGGGTCACAACTCTGTGTTAGACAAATTAAGTCTTATGTTGCGCCCATTTCAAAGAAAAGCACACATTCACTTCAACCTGAAGTACCAGAAGTGGAATAATACACCAACCCTGTTTTGACACATAGCTACTCTTGCTATTCTCCCTGTAATTACACGTTTGGTACCTATCGGCGTAATAACAACCCACACTTTGGGAAAGAGAGCACTCAGGCGAAAATGAAGTCTTTGCGTTAACAGCCGCACCTGAAACTTTTGGCCCATCTTCCTTGCCCAAGATTATCTCGGTACTTTCACAATATTAGTAGAAGGACGTTGCAGACGGAACAATTTGTTTCACTGCTCTTTAAGTGCTGAGAGATTTAATCCCAAAGCCAAAAGATGTGGCCTTCTCGCTGATGTTAAAAGTGAACTTCAAATAAAGAAAAGCAGCACAATATATTACCAGTAAAAGGCTGGCACCTAACAATAAATCAGGAGTACCTTTGAAGATCAGACAAAACACTTTTTCGCTAGCAATGTTATTTTTTATGATGGATTGCTGTGCTCTAACTTGCACGTTCCAGGTGTGCTGGTTCAAGTTTTTAGGCCACAAATGCAAGAATTCCCTAGGCACGATGCCTCCAAACACACCACGTGTATCCAAAAACACCACATGTGCAGCTCTAAGGCAAAACAAAACCAAAACTACTTACGGTCTTCTCCAGGGCAAGGCATGCCTGGCTGTTCTGGAATGCCGGGGAAAACTGCAACAAAAACAACAGCAAACATCCATCAAAAGGGTGTATCAAAATGTCGTTATATAACATTTCTAGCAATTTGGCTATTTCGTCCAAAAGTACAGAGAATAGAATGACTTGCATAGAAAAACCAGGTTTCAAAGGCAGAACATTGAAGAAAGGGCAGAAGTGAAGAGGGGGAAGGTGTTCATCACAGAAGGGGAGAAAAAGGTGAGATTGGGGAGGTCGAGGAAACAACAAGCATGAAACGAAGGATTTATATAACGAAGGGGACTGACAGAGTAGAGGAAGCACATTTGCCAAGCAAAGAGCTGTGAATGCAGAAGAAAAAAAAAAGAAGCAAGCAAGTAATATGAGCTTGTACTTCAAGACACTTCTAAAGATTGCTTATTTTATTTTGAATATTTTTACCCCGCCTTTCTCCTTGGAAAAGGACCCAAGGTGGCTTATAGTAATGAGGGACAATATACAGCCCAATATATAATGCCCTCGGGCAGCAGGACACATTGGCCTAATTCATATGGCCCTTTTTGTTTTTAATTATATACTAAAGAGCCAGGGAAAAATGGATCTTACTGAGAGTTACATTTTGGGAGGGCAGTGACATGACTGAGAGCAAGTAAATACAGTAGGACCCCTGTATTCACTGATTCATTATCCACTGATTCAGTTATCCACGGTTGGCAAAGGAAAAAATGAATACATGATCCAGCAGCTGCAAAGCAAGCTACTGTCATAAAACAGCAGCTGCAAAGCAAGCTACTGTCATAAAACAGCAATTTTGGGGACTTTTCGGTGTTCTCTCTCACCCATAGTTTTCATTATCCACGGGAAGGCCTGGAACCAATCCCCAGTGGATACTGGGGTCCTACTGTACATATTTTGCAGAAACCAACACATACATGTGCGGGGTGAAGAAGAGAATGTCCCACAGAATATGAAAGAGATCTACGCAGAACCAGCTAGTTAGGAAGAAGAGAAGAACAAGAAGGAAACCAAAGTTTGTTGCCTCAATCTTTCAATAGTAAAACTGGATTCTAAAGTATCACCCAATACTACAGGGCGAAAAGATATTTCAATCATGTCTGAAATGTTATCCAGTTACTTGCCATGAATCACAAGCCCTTCGTGCCTGTGTTGAGAGTACAAACGGAACGCCTCTTCCAGTTCCATCTGGGATGAAATGGTACATGGATCACCTACCAAAGGGGGGAACAAAAGAAAGTGAAGGAGAAATAAAGGGTGAACGAGCAAATCTCTCTATAAAGTGCCATGAACGTAATTCATAACCTGATAGGCTATATGAAATGTCTTGAGGAATTAGGCCTTACCACAAAAAAATTCAGTAAAAAATGTGCATTAAAAAGAATTACACTGCCAAAGCCTGTTTTTATTTTTATATTTTATGTTTATATTTTTTGTGTTATTATCTTATTACTTATTTATATTCTGTTCAGTAGTGTTTACATGTCAGTCTAGTTTGCTGGGGCCGATGAAGAAAGAAAGACTCCGTCAGAGAAATATTCGCAAAAAAAAAAAAAAAGAAAAAAGAGCACACTGTGTGATTCTGAAATACCTTCGTTATCAATCCACTTGAGGGTAATTGGCTGCTCCTGAAGCAAACTGCACATCTCTCTCACTTCGTCACAAAGTTCAGTATAATTCATGGTTACACCCAGGTTGGTTATCAGGATATCCCTGAAAGAAAAGAAGCCTCACGTTTAATAGCTACATTTTTTTTTTTTTTTTTTTGCTATTAAGCACAAAGACACTGTCTAAAATGGTATGTCTATGACTTCAAATGTCAAGACCCCAAAATGTCCTTGTGACTGCATGTAAATATATGCAGATCACATAAAGGCTCAGAGGTTAGCTGAATTGACATACAGGACACCGAACTGATAGGAGTATTCTGTCAACCGGATACATGAAATGAAGTTGGAAACTGGGCTCCTAATACTTTTGCTTATGTTTTTTTATCTTACTACAGTGCTTTAGGTGTTTACACATATCTTGAAAAGAGCTCAGCTGACACACTGACACTCTGTAGAGAGATTTATGAGGGATATGAGGAAAGCAAGCTGAGGTACTCACAAGGCGCCACAGAGTTTATTCATTTAAAAGATATTTTTTCATCTCTCTTTAGGAGTCACCCTCTTAACAGGCAGCTCCAAAATCAAACTCCGAGCATGGGTACATAATAATGGAGTCTGCACTAATTCCTTTCCACCATCAGGTGCTGAGTAGAATAAATGTGTTTTCAGGTTTTTGTTTATGGCTGATGGAACGGGCCAAACACATCGTCCGGAGGAGGAATTTCCAAAGGCACGCGGCTACCATCCTTATGTTTTGGATGGTAACTCCCACAGTTCTTTATTCATTGAATCATAGAGTTGGAAGAAACCTCAAGGGCCATCCAGTCCAACCCCCTGCCATGCAGGAATCCCATCACAATATTTCTGACAGATGGCCATCCAGCCTCTGCTTAAAAACCTCCAAAGAAGGAGACTCCACCACCCTTTTGTAGGTATTGTCGGCAACACAAGTTGGAGAGACTCGTAGTTGTTGTACAAAACAACAGAGCTTCCAAAATTTTATTTATTTGATTTGATTTATATACTAACCGCAATCAAGGCTACTCTGGGTGCTTAACAACAGGACAAAAAGTTCACCACACCTCGGCTAGAGGGTAGGGCAAGTACCGTAATGCTCCAGATTTGCACCGTGAACCGGAAATTAACCGGCATATGATGCATAATAGGTATAACACAATCTAAGCATTAACTAACTCCAACACACATTTTACCTGCTTCATTCTTTGCCAGCTGTCGTTTCAAAACAATCTCGTAGCAGCATATTACAGTAATCAAGCAAGGACACACACAAGATGGAAGTCAGTCTGCCTAGATCAGCTTTCTATTTGACAGGATGTTCCTGCTAAATCAGTCTACATAGTGTCACCTGTGTCACCTTCAGCATAATTCTCAAACTTTTTATGGGGAAATATAATCCATCAAGAATCTGATCTAAATCTCGTTCCCGCATTTCCCAAACCACAGTCTTAAACAGATTACATTTCAGCTTATCTGTTTAATACTGTCCTTACACATCTGTCCAGGATTTTAAATGGGACCCTGTGTGTTTCATCTGCCATCAAACTGCCTCTGATATATGGCGTATACCTTGAAAACTTAACAGGATTTTCAAGATATGTAAAATGCCAGTGATCCCGCATGGCTGAAAAGAAACATAACACAATATCCTGAGTTCTAGTCTGTCACTCCACCCATAACACTTTGAGATTAGAGTGTGGGAAACAGAGATAAGAGTTTCATGGCCTTTTGCAACTGGCAGTACCTCAAAAGGGAACTCTAGAATACTTAGGCCAGAAGTTTCTTACAAATTGGGAGAAGAAGGAGCCACCTGCAATAATGTGCATCCACAATATAGAAGAAAAGTCCTTAGCACCAACACAAGGTGATGCTTCTAAGTCCTATCTCAGAGGGACAATTTAGAAGGGTATCATGATCAAAGGCACAGACGACTACTGAAAGATCCAGAAGCACCAACAGAAGTTTATTTCTGTACCTACTTTCCATGGCAGATGGTAAAAACCAATGCAGCTTCTATTGTAGCAGCACCTGTATGGTAAAGCCAGCTAAACTGAGCCCAGATTTCTTCAGACAACTGCTTATGTATTGTTTCCTTCTTTATTGCGATTTATATCCACCATTGTTTCAGTGAGATCAAGGGAGTTCATGGGGGTTTTCTCTTCTCAGTTTTATCCTCACGACAACTGTGAGTTATATAAGGTGGAGAGAGACCGAATGGTTCAGACACACCCAAAGAGCTCAGGGTGGAGAACGTGGATCTATCGAGACTCAATCCACGAGTAGTCACTACAACAACCTGGTGTCTGTTAGGATTCAAAGAACCTATCCCCCATCCTATGTAGGGATCCCGATGATATGAAATAAGTAAATAATTTTTTAAAAAGAACTAAAGGCAAGCCGTTGCTGGCATTTAATTCCACAGGGAACACCCTGTTCCTTGCTCATGAAGTAAATGACCCCACCCTGACCCAAACCCGATAGTTTGTCAGACTAAGGAGGTACTTTTTGCGAAAGCATTCTACACATTCTTCACTGATACAGGTCAACAAGGTTTAATTCAAAGGAATTCCTAGAATTGCGTACAGCCACCAAATCAAAGAGCTTCTTTCAATACGGGAAAATTAGGTAAACACGACCTATTCTTCAGCTATCCGGAACAATCAACTGCGGGCGCTTGAAGCACCATTACACCTGAAGTGTACAAATATTCACCCACCCAAGCTTCTATGGAGACAGAGACACAACCATGAATAGTACGACTCCCTCTTGTTTGTCATTAGCTTAATCACCATATCAGAGATGTACTGTACCGCAAAGAAATATCTTAAATTACTTAACACCTTCCTGAATGTTTCTTGACACTAATTTTGCAGTCTGATGCCGAACTCTCCCTGCAGTTTGACATGTCTCATCATACGGAACCAGCAACTCACTGTATGCAGAAGCATACTTTCAGCGCATCTTGTATAGCCTGATTTGAGAAACTGTTTGTTATACATTACGTCACATATGATCAATAAACTGATATGAATGAATGAACTGAATGAATGAATATTCATATATGCATTGTTTTTGGCTTTGATTGTTGTGATTTAATGAAGTCAGCTGCCTTGAGTCCTTTTTAAGGAGAAAGGCGGGGTAAACACACTTTGAATAAATAAATAACTTGCATTATAGATGTCAGCTTTGCCTTTCTCCTATGGGTGGCAATAACTATCTACATATAAAATACTGGAATGTGAGGTTTTCCACTAAGACAAAGAAAGAAGTAAAGCAATAGAAAATAAAAAATTCATCAGCTTTTCACAGAATGAACCCTGGATATACTTGAAAGTAGAATTAAAATACAGTACACAAAACTGCTCTGTGATCAACATTTGTCAACTACCATGAAAAACCGACACTTAGCCGCCTTAGCAGTTATAATCAAGCTAGCCAGCCCCGGAGTACCCCCAGAAGAAGGGAACAGTAAACCACTTCTGAGGACTCTGTACATAAACAACTCTGGAAAAGGCCACTACAAGTCAGATGAAGCATTACTGTTTTTACCACAAGAAGATTACAATCCTGTTGCGTCACTATGCTTGCATAATTCAAAGCAGCACAAGTGGCTGTAAAACACATGCCGAGACTGAAGTCCTGTACAGCAAGCCGTTCCGCAGGTGTTAGCTGCACAGCTAGGTGCTTGTATTGTGAACTGCCTAGGTATGTAATTCCCTCTGAACATCTGCAGGAGCAACTTCATACTACACCAAACGCAACAGGATTTCAGCCAAGATCTGAAAGAAAATCATGTCCAACAAGCAAAATCCAGTACAAACCGTCCCACCCGCCACAATTTAATAGAACTTACCCATTATAGTGAGTTTTTACTTTGATGAAATCTTTCCTCATATCTATTTTTGATCCCATTCTGCTAGGCATGGCATTCAAGCAGCCTTCAGCTACGTGCTAGGTCTACAGACTTGTCTTCAAAATCATTAAAGAGAGATGTGTTGTTGCAAATAATCAGGTGTCCCTTCCATGCTTCTTCCGAGATAAAGACGTCTTCAGACTGCAGGTATAGAAAAAAAGATATATATAAATGTACTGACACACATACAAACCATTGGGAAAGAGAACAGATGTTGTGCTAAATGGTCAAAGCAAGCAAGTCAAACAAATTAATATCCCCTTCACATTTCTTCAGTATCGAATCCAGTTTTCTTGTAGAAATGATAGCATCATAAAAGTTATGTCCAAAACACTAATTCTATATTCCCAAGGAAAATATATATACCTTTGGTTTGAAGTAGATGAGCTGCTGATCAACTCCCCGGCTTGCTAACTCCGAACCCAAGCACTTGGATGTACCCTTTTACATCACAACTTTGAGCGCAACTGCACCCAACGACACAATCCTACCAGGCACCCCAACACTAGGCGGGGAATTAGGAGCCCAGTGTAAGATCACACATGGAAATGATAGTTTTGACATTGTCACCAAACAGTCGAGTTGCTGCACCTTTTGACCACCCCCCTCTACTCCAGTTGTTAAAGGGAGTGTCTCATCCATTTCATGTGGCCACCCTACATGGAAAACTGACATCAATTATCAATCATTAACCATACACCGGCTAGAAAATCACACTGCATAAACCACCAGCAGCAGCAGACTTGGGACAGGCAAGTCAAACAGCTCTAACTGGGCTCTCTAAGAAACCCAAATCTTCTGGAAGACGAGGATAAAACTGCTACAGTATAACTATACAACAAGGTGATAGACAAAAATCTGTCCTGCACAGGTGTCAAAGTGTCACATGAAGGATTCCACACACACTCTGGATACCCACCCATTCTAAGATGGGGGGGTGTTCCATCAAAACAATTCCTCTCTTTCCCCTTTTAATGGCCTGCCTTAAAGAGGTTCTGGAAAAAAAGGAGAGAAGCAATTTCTGCTATCCAGGTAACATGGAAACATGTCAGCAACTATTAAAAAAACACACACCCATATCTGTATGGCACCTAGTATCATTATATAATAAAAAGTTAGCAGTCCAAAGTTTAAGGCAGACCAGCCCAAAGTTTAAGGCAGATTTTTGTTGTCTTGTACGTTTTTATTGTAATCAAGAACAAATGTTGTTTCTGAGAAAAGTAAATAAATAAAGCAAGATTTTGGCCAGAAATGTTTGGTCAGGATCTTGCTTGCTGCGGAGAACAGCCGGCATTAAAACGTGTTTCCTTACATATATTGCAAAATCAAACTACGAAAGAAGTATGTACAAATTAGACTTCGTACAACGCCATGTGCAAAAAAAAGGGGAGAGAATCCAGACGCTTTGTGCAGACAAGATCGTCTAACAAGTTCTCCCTGATGTTGACCAATGTTTTCTATGAAACCAATGCTCGCCAGACAGACTGAGGCACCCAAGGGTCTAAAGGCCAGGAATAACTTTTCCTGGAAACATTTAAGGTATGTGTGCGTCAGATGACACTTTACCTTGTACATCAGGCTCACAAATGTGCATTTAGGCTCTCTACGACTACACGCGTGTTGCCGCTTCCATTAGAAGAAAACCCAGGTAGAGAGCGCACGACTTGCGTCAACGTGCTCGCCCAAAGCGTGTGAAACACAGGGCGAAATTATCTGCACCGTAACGGTGTCAAGGGTTTTGAAGACTCCACTCGGGAAACAGAACTTCTTAAGTACTCCAGCTGCTCTCGGGAGATAAACGTGCATTTACCAGCAAACGTACCGTTCTTTATATTGAGTTTATCACACCAGAACCTATTCCCAGGCACACAGCGCGGTGTTTTGTTTTGTAAAGGGCCCGTTTTTAGGCCAGGAAACGAGCAAGTAAGATGATTATGAAAAGCTCGTTATCTCAGCGCTTTTTAGGCCTCTGGCTGACGAGTCAGAAGCAGGGAGTTCAATTCCTCACTTGGCCTCCTTAACAGGGGCGGGGGGGGGGATAATCCATAGGTTCCCTCCTTTCCCTTCTATTTTTATTCAGAACAGGCTCTTGTTTCAATGAAGGAACCTCACACAGCAGTAAACTTTCAAAAAACTTTCCAAATAAAAAAAAGAGACATCCTTAACAGCCGAGCTGGCCGGCACAGATAAAATTGCAGAATCCCGCATTCCACGGAGAATGTCTCCACCCCACCTGTCAAACTTTACGGGACGTTTACCTAGTTCAAGTTCAGCTAATCTCGCACGCACAGAGAACGAGGAGTGTTTGCTGGGGACAGGTGTGTTTCAGCAGGGAGCTGCCCATATAAATATATAAAACACCCACGGTCATCGTCATCCTCACAGTAGGAATAACTTTTCCCCTCCAGCCTATCTCCTACCTTGACAATCCCTTTGAACCAGGCATGTCCAAACTTCAGCCCTCCCGGTTTTTGGACAGCAACTCCCACAGTCCTTTGCCATTGGCAAACTAAGCTTAGAATTCTGGGAGTTGTGGTCCAAAACATCTGGAGGGACAAAGTTTGGCCATGCCTGCTTTAAACCGTAATGAGTAGGGTTATCTGGCAGCATCGAATCCTTTCCATTCATTCTCTGACTAAAAGAAACCGCCGGTCTCTGGTAAGCTCTATTTGCTGCAGTCCCTCACTTTGATGCAAATTGCCACATAAATAAGGCACTGAAATAAATAAATATAGGAATGAACAAGGGTATTTTCACTTTTCCCTAAAGCAGTCTCTAGGCTCCTGGCTAATGACTACTGGTACGGTACTGTTGCTTTATCCTCTTTGAATATTTCATTAAAACAGAACCTGGCTGATAATAAACAATATGCATTTAGGAGTTTTGACAAAGCGGTGATCGTCCTGTAACTCTTTCACTCTACTCCGAAGGATCCTTTTGGAACTAACTTTCAGCAGGGGGAGTCTTGTTAATCAGCTCCAGAGTAGAAAGCAAAAACAGACAAGAAAAAAAAATCAGAGAAGTTGTAACACTTTAAAAGTCAACAGATTTGATTTTCATGCACATTATCTTTGATTACAATCTACGTCAGGCAGGCAGCAGTCACGACTTGTAAACTTTCAGTTTCCCTACATTTCTTATCACAAAGTGTGGGGAGTGGTGGGTGGGTGGGTGGGTGGTTGTTAACTTATCTTCTTATGTCACGGATACATTAACCGGTTCTTGATACTTAAGGCCCTGTAGCAAGACATCTTGCCTGAGACAAACTTCATCAGGCGGGGTGCCGGAGACCAACCAACCAACAAAGACACTTTCACAACTCCTTCCCCCCTTCCCAAAATGTGACTTTCTAAAAAAAAAAAAATCCCACCCACAAGGCGTCCAAACCACTAATTGTTTGGGAGGGGGTGTAAAATGATCAGTGGAAGAAACCACAAAAACCTTAGTAGCCTCTTTTTAGTAGGTGTTATTTAATTTCTGTAAACCAACAGGAACAGTGCACGGGCCCTCATGAAACTGTACTTAAATTTGAGAAACAAACACACACACAGAGAG